>JAOUQZ010000028.1:5488208-5512131 GCA_028564935.1 Neosilurus hyrtlii
ACATATTCTGCAGTTTTTGCCATTTTCCACCATACTGTTACACTGACCTTATTGCATATTTTTATACTGTGTACATTTCTTTTTATAAATATTCATGCCGATCATTTTTCATCTCTTATACTGTAGCGAGCAAATGCAACGACATTTCATTCTGTATACACCTGTATATCTGAATGACAAATAAAGCGAGTCTAAGTCTAAGTATATATCGCAAATCCAGCATGGTCACTGGGGAATCTGGAGCCAATCCCAGCTGACTTTGGGTGAGAGGTAAGCTGCAGAGCTAACACAGACACAAGCAACACCCATTCCCAACTACAGGCAATTTAGAGGAGCCAGCTGATTGAATGTGCATGTCTTTGGATTATGGGAGGAAATCAGAGCGTTGAGTAATATTAATGGAACATTTAGCTGACTGTATTAGTTACTGTTGCACAGCACATGCAATTATACAGGAAAGAAAACAGTTTAGTGTTCAGCTGTTGTAATGTACTCACTTGTTCTTTAAAGTTTAGTTACAGTTTCTCGCTACACAAGCACCATGTGTTTAATCTTGGCTTGAACACTTTCCCTCTGGTTTGTCTAGACTGCAGGAAATGCAAAAAAATGCATTTGTTTACAACCATTAGGAAATCAAAGCCAAGGCAGCTATTAATGAGCCGCTTCGAGCAAAGAAAGCTGAGGAATTCAAAGTGCCTATCGCTGTTCATCCTGGGGAGGTGGAGGTTGAGGGTGGATAGTCTTCTTCTTCTTCTTCTTCTTCTTCTTCTTCTTCTTCTTCTTCTTCTTCTTCTTCTTCTGGTTAGCACCTCCGCTTCACAGCCAGAAGGTCCCAGGTTCTTTTCACAGGCTCAGCAAAGGTGTTTCTGTGTGGAGTTTCCATCTTCTCCCCATACTTGTGTGGGTTTCCTCCAGGTACTCCAGTTTTCGCCCACAGTCCAAAAACATTTGCAAGTAGGCTGATTGGTTGTTCCAATAGGTGTGACCCAACCCCTAGGTGTGAGAGGGATGTGAATGGTTATATGTGTGTTGGCCCTGTGAAGGCCTGGCTTGGGTTTGGAAAACCAGGATAGTACATTTTGATAGTGATGCCAGTGGGACTTAGTCCATGCTTCATCTCTACCTCAAAAGACTGCAGCAGAGCTTTATTCATTTATCTAACCAGCCTCCTCATCTCATTATCAGTACACTCTGCTTAAACAGCACAGGTTCCAAATCTTTAAAATTCTTGACCCATTGAATTGTGACATCACCAGTCAGATGATCCAGTGAATTTGATTCTTCAGGTGGGCAAAACAGAACAAAGAAGTCATTGTGTTCAATTCATGCATGGATTACTGAAGAATATTACCTGCTATTTTAATGTGAAAAACATGCCAGTTAACTATTGTGCCCCAGGATGCACAAAGTGTTTTGTTAAACACATTTTTTTTTACTGATTTCCTGAGAATAGTAGCAGAGAATTAAACTTTAAAACGACTCTACAGTTCCTACTTATTCATACATCCCATAAGTTAAGTGAACACTTTTTATTTGTATTTTCCAATTTGAATGCTACAGTGATAAATGCAACCGTTAAATGGACAGTTAACATTTTTAATCATTAAACCTAATTCAAATTACCTCACGTCACATTTGCAGTGATTTTTGTTTTTGTCGAGTGAGGTTTGTTCAGTTTATATATATATATATATATATATATATATATATATATATATATATATATATATATATATATATATATAATTCCCTAGAACAGTGCTCGATACGTCGAAGTAGAGCTAAATATATTGTATGCGGGAAAAACAACTTTATACTCCGCTCCAAGCGGTTCAAACTTGTCGAGCACTCTACGATAAACCGCAATGGAAAAATTCAATGGACGATATACATACATGAAAAGATTTGTAGAATTTCAATGATCCGTGTGTGGAAAGTCCAGGGAAATGTATCAAATAAGCTACTCATAAAATTCAGAAAGTTCACATTCAGTCTCTTAGCCTAGTAGTTTTCCCTGTTTTTATCAGCGATGCTGTATGGATCAGGAAGCAACCAGTTTACTATAATATAGAGATTTAGGCACTGCCTGGAAGCACAGCTCCCATCTGATTTCCCTTACTTGACTTGATTAATTCATTTTATAATAACTTGTTAATATCGTGTAATAAAAATGTGGTAACCAAACACACAATCTTAGTCTCTACGTGTAGCTTGCACCATTCAGAAACTACCATTCAGAAACTGTAGGTTTAGAGAACATTTCAGTAACACAAGAATATAATTAGTTGTTCATTTGTGAATTGCTTACTCTGTAAACTGACTGATTTGCTGATAGAATCAGAATCAGAATACTTTATTGATCCCGGAGGAAACTGTGTGCACGTAGTATACGTATCTTACAGATCATTTCAAGTAAAAAAAAGATAATACAAAGATAAAAGTCTCAATAAGAAAATTTGTAAATTGTAAATATATATCAATATCCATATCTATCTATCTATCTATCTATCTATCTATCTATATATATATATATATATATATATATATATATATATTTGTGTGTGTGTGTGTTTAATTAACATGTAGAGTATTATTAATAGGATAAACACTAGAATGCAAATGTATAACAGTGGATGTTGTTGCTATATGGAAGGGTTGTACAGTTTAATGGCCACAGGTTGAAATGATTTCCTGTGTTGTTCTTTGGAGCATTTAAGTGGTTTCAGTCTCTCACTGAACGTGCTCCTGTGACTGATCAGGTCTGTACTGTTACTGTTGATACTGGGAGGTATTGTTCAGTATTGTCTTTATTTTGGACAACATTTGCCTCTCCGACACTGCCGTCAGAGTCCAGCTTCATCCCCACAACTTTACTGGGCTTGGCGGATCAGTTTGTTCAGTTTACGTCTGCAAACCTCAGCCTGCTGCCCCAGCAAGCAACAGCATGGAGGATAGCATTGGCCTAACAGACTCATAAATATCTTGAGCAGATGTTAAACAACCTTAGCCACCTCAAATATAAAGACGGCTCTGGCCCTTCTAGTAAATTGCGGTAGTGTTCTTAACCCAGTTCAGTTTATTGTCAATATGAACTCTGAAGTATTTGTAATCCCCCATCATTTCCACATTGACACCCTGGATGGAAACAGGGGCCGCTGGTGTTTGGGATCTCCTAAAATCTACAATCAGTTTCTTGGTCTTTGTTGCATTAAGCTGCAGCTGATTCTGCTCACACCATGTCATGAAGGAGTCCACAGCAGCCCGCTATTCCGTCTCATCACCTCCACTGATACATCCAACTACGAAATCATCAGAAAACTTCTGAATATGACAGGTCTCTGTGCAGTGGTTGAAGTCCGTTGTGTTAAGGGTGAAGAGAAAAGGGAAAAGGACGGTCCCTTGTGGTGCTTCGGTGTTGCTGACCACCATGATGGCGTCCTCAACTCCGAGGTGAGGCCGGTAAGCGAAATGAAGGGGGTCCATAAGTGGTCTAACCATGGGTCAGAGCTGATCCAGTATGAGTCTCTCAAGGGTCTTCATGGCATGCAAAGTCAGTGCCACGGTTCTGTAACCCTCGGGGCTACTGGGACGTGGGGTCTTTGGTACCGGAACGAGGCATGACATCTTCCACCTTACAGGGACCGTCTGTAGACTTAGGAAAATGGTGAAAATGTAATGTAAGCCATCTAAAAACAAAGATACCTGCTCATGTAGCACATAGAATTCTGTTTACATTATTTAAAAAATGTTTTTTTATTTTATGAAAAAGTGTATTTTATTTTATGGCGTGAAACAAGTGACAGTGAGACGGGAAGATAGAGTAGAAGTTACCATTGCCTAGACCATTCATTCATTCATTTTTTAAGCCGCTTAATACTAATTCTGGGCAAAACTGGGGTGCACCCTGAACTTTTCGCCAGGCCATCACAAATCACCATCGGGTCAACACACATTTTCCCCAACCTTCTTTTGACTGTGCTTGTGCGGGAAAAGTGAATTAAAACAACAACATGAAATGGGCTAATACTGCCACCATGCTCTTCAAAGTGTAGATTTCCAACTAACTGAAATGAGTCTCTTCATAACCCAGCTAAGCTACCATAGCATGACTGTACTTCTTGCCATTGTGTAACACTGAGATTTGTACCATTAAAAGTTAGAACTGGAATCTCTCATGAACATGACAGACCTATTGAAAACATGAAAAGAAGCTGTTTTTCTTTTGATTTAAGGAGCAAATGACGACACCTGACTGTTTACTCCTTTTAAACATTACTGTAAACATGCCAACAGGGTCATCCTATAAAATCAACAGCAGAAAGCTGTATTTCCAGAATCACTATACAGGTCACACATATTTCATTATAAGCATGTTTTAAAGGTGGAAATTTCTCTAAAATCCCAAAATTATTGGGTAAAAATGAGGTCTTAATCAGTGATTGCACCTTTTTTATTTTGTTTAAATAATATTTGCTTCTCTCCGGATATCTGGGTTTGCTTCTTTAAACAATTCCTGATTACACCTTTAAACGACCTGGCCTTCAAAAGATCATAAGCTTTACTTGCCAACTCTGGCATCTGAGCAGTCCCAATGAGGGTTGTTTTACCAGACTAGATTTTACAGCATGCTAGTAGGAGACTCGCGGATGAGATGGACTCATAAAGAGGGCACAGATGCATGGTAGTCAGTGTCTGTTTATTTATCAGCTCTTTACAATCCATGAAACACTAAGTGTTGTACGCATCTGTGATCTAAAGTCAGTGGCATGCAAACGGAGGTGGGATATACAACGTCTGTGTAGCAGAAGGGATGAAAAATACATGTCATAACAGGCTGATGGATGTTCAAAAACACCAAATGTCACTTTAAAGCAGGAAAGGTTTAGGAATAGTTCATAAACCTGCAGAGGAAGTCAGGATGACCTGCTATTTGATGACACTGTAATTATAGTGGGATGATGTTCTGTATATTAACAAATGGATGATGGATGTTCGTCTTAAGCCTGTTTGGTGGGCCTCTCAGCATGCTTAGGCAAAGCGTTTCCTAATCGTTATCTTGTCCCCAGCCTCCAGCTGAGCATCTAATACTGGACATGGAAAGTTAAGGCTTCCTCACATATGCTTCTTTATTGGACCAGAGATATCAATGAGGTTTGATTTACAGCCCGCACTTTGTGAGCCATATCTCTTTACATGGCGATGGAAAATGGCAAGCCTGAAACTCAGCACTTCTTAAAGCAAACATTCACTCTTAAAAAGGCGTGCTGGGACCGAAGCTTTTCCACACCATTCTTATATTAGAACTGTACACATGGGAAGGAAGCAGGAAATGAGCCTCTATATATGCATTGTGTTGCAATCAAATATATAGATTTATTGTCTCATTATGGAATTTTATTTCAAACTGCTGATGGGATACGGAGGGGGTATCCAGATGGGTATGTATATGAGCATCTATCTTTGTATTTTCAAAGAGAAGGCGATCATCTGTCTTTCAACTTTCATCTTCAGCATAAAATGCATTTACTTGTTCGCCGATCCACTTAATCTTACTAGGGTCATGGGGAGGCTGGAGCCTATCTCAGCCAATTCTGGGCAAAAGCGGGGAACAGCATGAACAGCTCACAAGTCCATCGCAGGGCCAACGCTCAGACAACCCTTCAAACTCACACCTAGAGGCAATTTGGAAAAGCCAATTAGCCTAATGGTTATGTCTGTTGGAGGAAACTGGAGAACCTGGTAAAAACCCATGCAAGCATGGGGAGAACATGCAAACCCCTCATGGAAATGCCATTTCTGTGCCATTGACTCGAACCCAGGACGTTCTTGCTGTGAGGTGCTAAACACTGCATCACCATGCCCAAAGCATAGTATTTAGCAAGTACAAAATGATACCTGGCTAAAAAAAGAAAAAAAATTAATTACAGTAGGTGTATTAAATGCGACTGTATCACACCACTGTAAAGCATATTCCATGGTATTTAATTCTTTATATAATAAAGGAACATGGCAAGTACAATTTAAAATAATGATATGATTACACATATATTTTATCCATTTAGAGCTACATGCAATGTTGTACAACACTCATGACACAAATGAATCCCTCTTACTAACATGATAACTATTATTTTCCCTTAGCATCCTTTGTTTTTGTGTTAAAAAAATGTAAGTGAGAAACTCACACTGAAGATGCAAAACAAAGCTTTATTCATTTATGGTGCCTCCGTCAAACATAATTTGGTACTGTGTCAAGAAAATTATGTTAAAACAATCAGACTGATATAAAATGTTATTTCTAGAGTTGATTATTTTTTCTTTATTGATTTAAATTTTACCTTGTAAAACAAATTATTCGTGTTAAAGAAATGTTTCAGCTTTCTCTTTCTAAAGACTTGTTAGGAAAAATTCTTTGTGTTAAGTAGTTTAGGGCATAACGGTGGCGCAGTGGTTAGCACGTCCTACTTACAGCCAGAAGGTCTGGATTCCCAGGCTCTGGAGTTTCGGTGTGGAGTTTGCATGGTCTTCCTGTGTTTGCATGAGTTTCCTCTGGGTACTACGGTTTCCTCCCACAGTCCATAAACATGCACAGCAGGCTAATCGCCCCTAAGTGTGAGTGTGAATGGTTGTATGTGTGTTGCCCTGCAATGGTCTGGTGAGCTATACGGGGTTCCCCATCTTCACACAGAGTCGGCAGAGATGGGCTCCAGCCTCCCCGCGACAGTGATTCGGATTAACATGTTTAGAAAATGAATGAATGAAATCATTCTACTTAGACGACCATTCAAATTCACACCTAGAGGCAATTTGGAAAAGCCAATTAGCATATATTATTCAATATCAATATCAATATTATTCAGTATTCAATATGAATATTATTCAAATATAATTTCTTTTGGGGGGGATATTATGCAGCAGAGAATGTTATTTTATTTTATTTTATTATTATTGTTTTATTATTATTCTGTTAATATGCTTACTTCAATGCTTAGTTTTTATACACACTGTCCAAAAAGTTACCACTGAATGTAAAATTTCATATACTTTATTTTGCATGTAGTAACATAATGATGTAGTGGTTAGCACATCTGCACCACAGCAATAAGGTCCTGGGTTTATATCCCAGGCTCAGCAAAGGCATTTCTGTGTGGAGTTTGCATATTCTCACCGTGCTGGGATAGGTTTCCACTGGGTACTCTGGTTTCCTCCATTAATCCAAAGACATTGGCACATTAGGCTATTTGACTGTTCCAAATTGCCGTTAGGTGTGAATGTGAATGATTGTGTGTGTGTGTTGGCCCTGCGATAGACTGGCAAGCTGTTGAGTCAAATTAGCTCCAGCAGTGACCATAGTAGGATAAGTGGTTTAGCAATTTAATGAATTAATTAATTTATTGACTGATTGATTGATTGATTGATTTGTGGATTTTGCATATGCATTTTTATAATACATGTTTTTTATGTTCATTCTTATGCTCAGCTGCTGTGTTATGTTTTTTTTTTTTTGCTCAAAATGTCCCGACCTTTTGAATATTTCTATTTTGAGTACCTATTAGTCTTGACAAAAGTAGAAAGTGATCGCATGCTATTTGTTAACCAATTAAAAAAAGGTCATATGATAAATTTAAATTGTGAATACCTTTACATACAGTGTGATGGATGTATATGAGGTACTGTATGCTTGCACAAGTTAACTATTCATATTATTATCAAGAGGCAGATAAGGAAGGAAAATATGATGATGAATTAATTTTTTTCCTTTTACGGGAATGGGATTGCAAAAAGAAAAAAGAAAAGAAAAGAAGAGAAACTTTGAGTTTCTGCTCCCTACATACAGTATGTGCCTCTCCCATAAGCTTGATTGTATGAGGTTAGGCCTTTTCAGTCTGGTTTGTAATCGAGTTTGAGCTCACTCTTCACCCACAATGAGGCTATCTCTTTGCTTTGCTCATGCCTCTATTGTCAATCATGGCCTTTATTGCTGGAAACAGCCCTGACATGCTGGGCATCATGTGAAACCATGGTCGACAGGAGGCAATAAGCTGGAGAATAGCAGCCATCTCTTGATAGTTCTCTATTCAGCCTTGTCTCTCACTCTGACCACCTTCTCTGTTTGTATCCTGCTTTAAAGATAAAGAGAACAAATCAATAAAAGTCCAGCAAGTTAGATAAAAGCAGGTTGAGAGAAAAGCAGTGGTGCTAGATTTGGGAAATTAAAGTAATCACGAATACCCTGACCTTTCAGGACGTAAAATAGCTTCATGTCACAACTGTCATTGTCCAATACTCATCTGTTTGCTGGTCATTCATGTGTTTGGCTTTTTTCTGAATTGTTTAAAACATCACACTAAGATAACTTCAAGTCAAACAATATGGTCATTATTTCAGTTTTAACCGTATTTTATACATTTTGCATAAACAATCAACAACCTGAGTCTTATAAATTCATATAAAAACATAATGAAGGCTGCTGGGTTTTATATGCAAATAAATAATAAAGTGACAGTCAAAATCTGCAGGAGAACTGTGGCAGGTTCTGCAAGATTGTCAATAAAACTTACAGATCATTACTTCCACCAAGAAGGTTGTGTTTTTTTCCGGTGTTTGTATGTTTGTCTGTTTGTGAGCAACTATGCAAAAAAATGTTATCAATTGATTTTCCTGAATTTTTCAGGGAAGGTGGAGAATAGGTCATGGATGACAGGTTTTTGGTGAAGCACTGAGAGACTGTTTCCCTGGTGGAGGTTTGCGCTCTCTGAGTACTTACCTTGTAAAACTACACAAAGTGTATGAAACTACTATATATTATTAAGCAAAGGGTCATCACACCACATCGCATACTTTGCTTAATTTATTACTGTTTAATGTTTTTTATTGAAACATTTAATTAATTTATTTATTCATATTCACATTAATAGCATTTGTCAGGCGCCCCTAGAGGGGCTTACATTTTTTATTACAATTATACAATCAAACAGTTGAGGAGAAAGGGACTTGTGAAGGGCCCAACAATGACAGCCTGGTGGTAACGGGGCTTGAACCGCCGACCTTCTGATCAGTAAGCCAAACCGTTAACCACTGAGCCACCACTGGTTCAATATATGTTTATATATTTATATGTAAATATAAGACATTTTGTCATCGTCGTCATCTCCTCACCCCAATCCTCCTGTTTACAGCACATAACAGGGCCCCTTTATCTACACAAAACCTTTCTCCTGCTGAGAACAAAAGTACAAACTGGAGAGGATCTCTTGAGATTGGAAATCATTTCAGTCTGATTTGTGATTAATAAAGAACATGACTGGTAAATGAATGCAATTGTGATTTTTAGTTTAGAGGAATCAATGGTGCATCATTGAGGAGGGTTCCTGCTATAAGCTGGGTCTTTGGTCACCTTGGCCATCCATCATTTGGGCATACAGATACAGGTCAAACGGAATTATAGTGCACCAGGGAGAGCTCTTATCTCCCAACGCCAGCAGAGACACAGAGACGCCGATCAATACGAATACATACACCATGCTGCTATAACAGAACCAGCTTGATACTGATTCACTGGCTTTTAACTAGCTGCTTACATACTTCTGTATTGGTGGAAGACAGCAGGTACCCCTCTGTTTGTCCATGCAAACCTCCAGTTATCCCGAATTCAGTATTTCAAGACACATGCATGTCAGTGTTATTATAAATGTCTTATGTTTGGGCTACTTCTTATTTGTAGGAAATTATAGACTGAGCGTTAAGAAAATATTCCCACTGAGGGGACATCACCCCTAAAGTGCCTTATAGGAAACAGTTATAAAGAGGGGTTATGCCTCTCATATGCAGTCACACTGGAAAAATTTCAGTCGCATGGGCATGACTATTATGTGCAAATGTGACTGATGGGAATTATTGATTTATTTATTTATGTGTGAAGCTCGTGTGAAAGTCCTAAGTGCGCATGCGCAGGGCATCACCGTGGCTATAGGAGTGTTTAAAATATATGGCACACTATTGTGCTCACTTCTACACTATCAGCACGTTTGGTTATTATGCTGAATTGCGTGTTTATTTCGATCCTGATATTTGATACTGATAATTATCTCTATGGGTGTCAGTTCAGTACTGGGAAGTTTTAGGACAGGTTTTCGCTTTCCAGGATTTGGAGATGCTTTTACGCACCAAAGCGCACAGGTGGGCACTTTATCCTGCAGAGGCTCCTGCGCTGAAAGGTGCATGAGCATTTACATCGACAGTAAGTTTGTTACATAAAGTTCGTCATATTCAAGTGTTCATGTTCTATAACGAACGATTAAAAGGTGTTTGTCTTGTAAGCTTTATTATGATTAATTTAAACGGCAAATGACGGCGATCAAGGTCGTCTTTATTCTTGACGCATCTCCTTCATTCCTTCCTGCAGAGGTTATAAATCCATTCTCCCAGTTAATCTGTGTGGGATGAGAAACATAAGAAGGCTGTGCGTCCAGTTCCTCAGAGGTCCAACTTCCACAAGTTTACCCAGCATGTTGGATATTCAGCACTAAGGTTTTTTCCCCTTCTGTGATGAAGACGATAATATGTGATAATAGAAAAAAACATTTTTATGCCCTATATGTTGAAAACAAACACGTGGAAATACAAGAATCCTGTCTCAGAAATTTTGTGGCATTAACAACTTACAGACAACAGTGGAAAAGTCCATTACATGTGTAAAATATTTGAACTATAACATGGGGAAGCCACAGGTTTAAAAGCTGTGCTTGTGTTGTTTCTTTCCAGGTGAGTTTTGTTGTTGTTGTTGTTGCTGTTGTTGTTTTTGTTGTTGTTGATGATGATGATGTTATGAGAACACTTTTTAAAGTTAGCAGATGTAAATTTTGTCTTCTAAGACATGCATTAAAACAATTATAAAATGTAATCACCTTTGTATTATTATTATTATTATTGTTGTTGTTGTTGTTGTTGTTGTTGTTGTTGTTGTTACTATAGATTGACAACACGAATATATGGATGTTCTTTTTTTTAATGTGAAGTAACAATGGAGGAAAACTTTTAGTGTATTAAGATGATAAATGAGTAAACTCAGAGACAGTTAGGAGCTCAGGATTTGAGGCCCTGAGAGAAAGGATAGGGGTGTGGTGATGGACAAGCGCAGAAGGACAATTTCTGGAACCTCCTTGAAGCTAGTTTAGTGCCTACTTCAGTAAAGTGCACACCATTGTTAATGCAATGCTCACTGAAGTGCAAAGTATTTGCAGAGAATTTTCTTTGGAAAGTGATAATGTTAACTATTACTGTTAAAATATAAATAATTTAAAACAATTATTATAATAATAATAAAAACTTCTACAGTTTTATGTTATATAGTATATAGTATACAGTACTGAGCACAGACTGTTTTTCTGCATATGACAATATTCAGGATTTCATATAGGCAGTATTGTTCGGGTTTTAAGAGTATCTTTTGTAAATGCTTACCATGCATTCAGAGTGTGTGTGTGTGTGTGTGTGTGTGTGTCAATTGGAAGTATTATGGAAGTTTGTGACACATATGCAGCCTGATGCCTGTTTACGGTTAGCTCTGTGCCTTTTACACAAACCAACCAGACAATTTACAAGGCTGCAGTGGATGCATGGCTGTATACAAGTGTGAATTTAAAGTGGAATGTGAAGAGCTGAGAGGGGATATTGTCTGTATTGGTATAAGGACAATATCTTGAGTTTTTTGTTCATGTGAATCTAATAAATTAGAACAAAGTCATTGGGTTACAGAAACTCCTTAATAATGCAGGAGGAGGCAAAATATTAAAAAGAAAGTTACATTGGGTTGCTCACAATATCAAATTGTCTAACTCTAGCTAGAGTAGTATTATCCTATATCTAAATTTACTTGCAGTTAAAACTTGCACTTACAGTAAAATAGCTGAACTTCTGCTTCTTAATTCAATTATGATTTTTTTTCAAAGGATCAAAAATAATACATAGATTTGACACAGAATATCATTTCATATATTAAATCCATCATTCATTCATTCATTCATTCATTTTGTGAACCACTTATTGTGTTTGAAAAGTCAATTCACTAAAGACCTAAACTTCACCTTTAGAAAAAAGAATTGCATGTATAATATTTTTTAAATGCATTATATAAGAGCAGGTGTTATCTTTTTAATGATTTTATTCACTCACTCATTTGCAGAACTGTTAAAACTTGCTAGGGTCTCAGGAAGGCTGGAGCCTATCTCAACCGACACGGGGCAAAGGGGAGGTACACTCTAAACAGCTCAGCATGCCATTACAGGGCCAATACACACAACCATGTACACTCATATTCACACCCACTAGCCGTTTTGCCTACTGTGCATGTCTTTGGACTGTGTGAGGGAACCAGAGTACCCGGAGGAAATACACAAGCTCAGAGATAACAAAAACTCCAGACAGAAATGCCCTTGCCAAGCCCGGGACTTGAACCCATGACCTTCTTGCTGTGAGCCAGACATGCTAACCACTATGGCACTGTGCCACTTTGTGTCTGTTTATGTTTAACATTATTGAAAACGGAAACTGTGATGTAACCCAATGCTAAAAGGAATAAAATGGCCAAGAACTGATCCCTGGGGGACACCCTGGGCTACAGTTGCATGACAGATTATTTCTTGTTGACTGAAACAAAAATAAAAAGCATGTTTATAATGAAATGTCTATACGTACACGGGTATTATAAGTGTTGGTGTGTGGACAAAAAAATGGAATCTTTTATTATCTCTGTAGTTTGACATCAGGGTGTATGCTGTCATCTCCTTTGTTTAAGGGCAACAGAGTGTTTTTGCATTTTTATGTGGAAGGAGATTTTTTAATGATGTTTATATGGACAGGACTTTTTTTTATTATTAAGAATGAATGAAGAAAAGCACTGTTTTAAAAATACCCATGTCCATGTGGACTAGGCCTAAGATAGCATTGAACCAGGCAAGAGTGAGCAGATGGATCCAACTGGTGAGAATGAGAGTGTTATTGTGATAAATACACCTCTCTAAGAAAATTGTAAAGAATATCATGGCATTGTTTTATTTTCAAAATGCATGTTTAAAACAAACAAACAAACAAACAAATGACCAAACATATCCCTTACATTCCTTAGTTCTTTTGAAATTTATTCACATACATTTCACTTGTGAATACTACTCTGTGTGAGTGTTTAAAAAAATTACAACACTACTTGTCAAAAATGAATCAAGGAAAAATACAGGAATCATAAAGATGAAAGTAAACAAAGTAAAAAGCACATAGAAATTAAAGTATTGTGTTGAAACACCTATGAAAATGTAAACATTTGCAAATTGCAAGTAAAATCATTTAAAAGTCATTTTAAAGTTGCATTTAAAAAAGTCTCAAAATGTCCCAAAAAGTGTGTGTGGTGTTTTTTTTTTAAACTAGTCTGTTTTGTATTTTCCTGTAACTTTAGTTGTAGGCAGTTAGAACTATAGTGAGTGTTTGGACAGGAGGTTAATTGGATACGTTTTAAACAGTGATCCTATCTGGCAACCAGTATGGTAACCGCACTCCAATCTGGCAACCCTGCTGGGCTCCTGTGTGTGCTGTCGGTCGTGCCGTGTCTCGCGCACGGAGAGTAGCGCTCAGCGGCGGCTAATTATCCAAAGTCCGTGCCTCATTTGCATATCCCGCGCGGCCCGACTGGAAAGTAGCCAATCCGAGCGCGCGCGCGCGCAGGCCGGCTTTACTTCTGATGCGCAAGCCTGTATCATCATCAGAGCTCCGCCATGCGCAAAACCGCGCAGCGCTGACACCATCTAACGTCCCACAACCCCGAATATCCGCCGAGCCGCCGGCGTGCGTCAGTCCACACGCGTCGCGTCCGCCACCGATGCGCGGACGCAGATATCAAACAGGATGTCCCGGCGCAAGCAGGCCAAACCTCAGCACGTTACCGCAGGAGAGGAGAAGGAGCAGCGCGGGAGAGGCGCGGAGAGCGGTACGCACCAGCACCGGGGGGATACGAGGGGATGCAGGGACATGTGCCGCGCACTTCATAGTAAACACACTGCTCTTAGTGTCAGGGCACTTTATTCATTTTAATACTCCAGGCAGGAGAAGTTTCCAAATCCAGGGATTACTTTTATGTTGGAGCTTCGAGTGCGCTTCTGTAGTCATTAAGAAAGAACCGAGGAGAGTCTGAGGACAATATTACATTCAGTTTAAATACAAAATCACAACTTGATGGAGATGAAACTTCAAAAAAAGAAAAAAAGTTTATCAGGAAGTAATGTAATAACTTTTAGCTAGAGACTGTCTGCAAAATCTACAGCTCTGGACAGTTTATCACGTTTACAGTGTGTGTGTGTGTGTGTGTGTGTGTGTGTGTGTGTGTGTGTGTGAGTGACTTTATCATGTTTTCCCAAAAGTTTGCACTATTTGAACTTCAACCATAAGGATTTATTCTGATCAACAAACACCAACTAGTTATTATTATTATTATTAATATTGTTGTTGTTGTTGTTGTTGTTTAAAATAGATTTAATAATAATAATAATAATAATAAACTGTTGTGTAATAGATTTATTTACACTAAATACTGGATTTATTCTGAATGAACTGGAAATGCTGCAACTGTTAACACAACTTGTTAGTTCATATACACAAATACATCCACGATTTAAAAAATATTGTTTGCAGAATCCTTTTACTCTGTTTTAAAGTCAAAGCATTAGTAATTCTTTAAAAAAAACGAATCCAGTGAATTTTATAACTCCTACATGTGGTGATTTTCCACTTTAGGAAGCAGTCGGGGTTAGTGCTGCTGCATTTGCGCCTTTCTTCAGACATGTGGACGTCTCGTTCTGCTCCATATTAACCATGAGATGGACCTCAGACAGTATCCTGATTTGTTTTAACTGCACTGAATTTATTGCGAGTAATGTTTTAATGAAAACACTCACAGATCTCGCTCTCTCGCTCAGTTCAGGCCTGAACCTTTCAGAATAGGTTTAAAATGCTTTGGCTCGTTTTGTGTCATTTACATTATATTCAATTAGATAATATATCTTAGTGTTGATGTAAGATAATGTTGTGTACATTTAAGTCAAATCCTAGAGCTGTCAATATTGTTCACAGAAGCATTTCTAGATTTTGAACTTTGCTAGAATCCTCATCATTATCATCACTATTATTATTATTATAATTATTATTATTATCTATTAGTTTTTTTATGTATTTATTTATTTATTACACTGTGTTGTTTCTGACTTGTATTTCTGATCCTCTGAAAGCCCTCACCTGTGTCTGTTACTTGCAATTCTTTTGTTTTTGCATGTCGAAGGAATTACATTTGGTTTAAGAATGTGGAATACAGATTTATGAATCCTGTTAGACTTCATGCTTATTGAGAAGGGGTTGAGAAATAGTGAGGCTCATGTAATTATCGTTAGTGTAGGCCTATGGAAATGAAGTGCACCCAAATTGAGTGGGCTACAGTAAGTGTAGTCGTTGTGCACTCGATTTGGACGGCTGAAGTGTTGGTGTGTTTCATTCGCTAATGGGGTGCTTCATTTGATCTGCACTCTCTTAGCCCTCTTCAATGCGCTCTCACCTTCCTCTCTCTCTCTCTCTCTTTCTCTCTCTCTCTCTCTCTCTGAATGTGTGTGTGTGTGTGTGTGTGTGTGGGACTTGTACAGGACCACCCACATGCTTAATGAAATGAAATGAGCCCGTGACCCACACTGTAACTGCCCCGTGTGTGACTGAAGCAGGATCACAATACAGACTGCAGAGAGAAAATTCCGTCTAGATATTTTATTCATAGCATCAGTTGGGAAAACAGAGGGTGTAATTAGATTATCTGTCGCTAAATCGCTTATTGCCTGTAGTGTAATTACCAAATTCGTGATTACACCAGTATAAAAGGCCTAACTGCATAATTTATGCTCTAAAAATCGCTGTGCTTTTAAATTGGGAAAATTGGGATTTTTTTTTTTAACTTAAACTTCACAAGCCTTTAAAGAATTGAATGTTAATTATTAACTATTCATTATTTATAATAATTTATTTTAAATGCATTTTGATCAGTTTTTAGATTTTTCCTATTTTTAATGAATTTCATTCTGCAAGATTAGGGCATTTCAACAGTCACCCAGACCATCTGATTTGACTTTTAGAATAAGCTACTTTTAGAAAGAGATTTATAAATATGCTGTATTATTGGTGCAGCTGAATATTTGAGTATTCTTAATGATTATCTTGATCTTTTCATTTTCCTGACCAATCATTTTATATCTAAATCAACAAAGACCATCATAATGTAACTTGTTAAGTTTAACAGTCTAGTTCCACTAAATTGTTCCACATTTTCTAAATTGTTCTTTACTTTCATGTATACAGATGAATCTTTTATATGGAAACCTGTCAGTTGTATAGATAGTGTTATGAACTGGAACAGTACGGGACACTGATATAGGCTGCCCTAAAACAATACTCGAAAATGATTAGTCTCTCCAGGTAAAAGATTAATACTCAGTACAAAATAGCCTATATATCCTTAGGGAATCCACCCCAGGGACAAGGAATAGCATAGTTTAGTATCTTTATGTTTGATATCATGTCATAGGATATCATTTAATAAGGCCTATATGCTATTGTTTAATAGTGGTGGGTTGGTTTTAGATTAGCCTTATCCTTATTTAAATAGCAATGTCAAAAAAATGTGAAAAAATATTTATGAAATTATAGTGTATACTGGCAATGGAAAATTAGAGTTAGTTGATCAAAGTCCCAGTGTGCTGCGAACTGACAGGTCAGATGTGAATTGTTTAAAAAAAACAAAAAGGGAAATCAATAGTTACTATGGAATTTCATTCAATTAATAAAGTTGTGTAATTTGATAGATTGTGCATAGAAAATGATCAACTGGAACTTGGGTGTATGACAGTATGGATTAAGATTCTCTGTAATAGATAAATTGATTAAATGTACCATATCTTTTCCTAGATTACATCACTGGTTATCTTTAGTTTTCATTCGACAGATACTGTTGAAAATAATTTATTACTCAAATTGTGGACTTCAATTAACACCTTTTTCTTTCTGTGGTTCTACTCAACAGTGCTCATGAGTAAAGGTGGCAGTGAGGAGAGCGGCAGTGAGAGTCGCAGTGGGAATGAGGAGACTCTTGTTTGTAAGGCATGTTGTGCTGAATTTTTCAGCTGGTCCGAATTGCTGGAGCACCAGAATAAGTGCACTGAGGAGCCTTCTGTGCTCATTGTACAGGAGGATGAAAGATTTCCCTCCCCTCAGGGATCTCCTACGGAATCCTTTTTAAGTGCTCATAGTGACCCAACTGAAATGGAGAACATGGAACCTGAGTATGAATCATCTGAAAAAGGAGAAGAAAATGTCAGTCTTCCTGAAGAAAATGATGCAGTTGGAGCAGATGACCCTATGGATACTACCGCCACTGTGGATAAAATATCAAACCCCAGCCCTCTTCCACCCGACTCCAATGAAAGTGCCATTCCTTTACCTTTATCATCTATTAGCACAAACTATGGCATTCCCAACACAAATGTAACTTTGGAGATCCTTCATAGCACCAGAGTGGCCGTTGCACAGTTCTCCCAAAGTATCCAAGGTGATGGATGTGGAGGTAAGGCGAGCTCAGTGGCAATACCTATGATTTTGGAACAGCTAATGGCTTTACAACAGCAGCAAGTCCACCAGCTGCAACTCATTGAGCAGATTCGCAATCAGGTTGCTGTGATGAACAGGCAACCAACACAGGCTGCGTTAAACCCAGCATCAAAGGCATTTCCGTCTCTCTCTTGCACTTACCATTTCCAGGGCATGGCCCCTCCTCCTGTACTTCCATTATCTGGAGTCATGCCTTCCACCGTGAACGGACAGGCTTCTGTGTCCCAGGCATCAAGGCTGGAAGGCCCGTCATTTCGAGTATCAAAGCAACATAATGAACAATCCAGTCCCAGAGAAAATAATAGCACCCCTGTTTCCTTATCAAACCCACATGCTTCTCTATCTGCTTATACTGGGACATCGTCTTTGTTATCATCCTGTAATGGTTCTCTCTCTAATGCGAGTCGTACCCAGCCTCTAAACTCTCCTCATCCCAATTCAGTAAGCCAGAGCAATGTTATCAACACGTCTGCCAACTTACCACTGCTACCTCAAAGTCCTCCAAGCGGAGTTATCTTCCCAAACCCTCTTGCCAGTATTGCAGCCACTACCAATGCACTAGAACCACTTGCTTCTATGATAAAGCATCGCAAAGGTAAAATGACCAATGCTCCCATATTTGAAACCAAGCCCAGCCCCGAGGACCCCTTTTTTAAACATAAATGCAGGTTCTGTGCCAAGGTATTTGGCAGCGACAGTGCCTTGCAGATCCACCTGCGATCTCACACAGGTGAGAGACCCTTCAAATGTAACATATGTGGCAACCGTTTCTCCACTAAGGGAAACCTGAAAGTGCACTTCCAAAGGCACAAAGACAAATATCCACATGTACAGATGAACCCATACCCAGTGCCAGAATATCTTGATAATATTCCAACAAGTTCTGGCATTCCTTATGGGATGTCTTTTCCTCCAGAGAAAACAGGGACAACATGGTTAGACAGCAAACCTATTCTGCAGACATTACCTTCCAGATCAGCCCTGCAGTTACCCCCAACAGTAACAGGTGTGGAAAACATCAGTGAGTCCTTTAGTAATGCATCAAATGAACAATCTTCACAACGGTCCATGTTACCTAGAAATGAAAGTACATCATTGTCTCCAAATCTCACTTGTACTGAAAAAGATGTTTCTGTACAGTCTGACAACCAATTACATACACCTACGGTGGCTGCCTGCATCCAATTAAACAAGGAAGGAGGAACCACAACAGTCTCAAAAGCCAATGAAACTTACCTTCCCGCAAACTACATGACTGATCCAGATGAAAATATCATCTCTGCAAGTCACAGCATCCTTTCAAAATTTCCGTCTGCCGAAATCCACATTACAGCAAATACACCAGAGTCCACTGATGTGATTACGCCATTGATGAAATCTTCTACTCCTCCTCAAATCTCAGAGCACATTCAAGCCAGGTTTCCATTTGCTGGACTCCAAGAATCTATGCAGACATCTGAAACATCCAAGCTCCAGCAACTTGTGGAGAACATTGACAAAAAGATGATGGATCCCAATCAGTGTGTGATTTGCCACCGAGTGCTCAGCTGTCAGAGTGCACTTAAGATGCATTATCGAATTCACACTGGCGAGAGGCCCTTTAAATGTAAAGTTTGTGGTCGTGCCTTCACTACAAAAGGCAATCTAAAGACTCACTTTGGTGTCCACCGTGCAAAGCCACCTCTTCAGGTTCAGCACTCCTGTCCTATATGTCAGAAGAAATTCACCAACGCTGTTGTGTTACAGCAGCACATTCGCATGCACATGGGTGGCCAGATTCCCAATAACTTCCAAAATAACCCAGCAGACACCATCCAGGAAAAAAACAATGACATGATACTTGAGGACAAGAGTTTCGACAGTGTGAACGATTATGACGATGATGGTCTTGAAGATATTTCATACGAAGAGGAAGATATTTCCGAAAATGGCGAAAACCCCCTTAACACTTTATCGGACAGTAGTTCATCACCAGTTTCACCATTACCTCATGATGCGTTTGACAGTAGAATGTCAGATGGTGACCATTTAACTGAACACAAGACAATCATTAGTGGGATTTTTGACAACCATCCAGATAACGGTTCTCCTTCTACAGGAGATTTAGAGAAACAGTCTACTTTTTTGCCACAGTCAGCCAGCATTGTTCATCCACCAACACCAACACCAGTAAAATGTCAGTCTGAAAACCGACAGGATATTCCAGATTCACTTAATATTACTTTGTTTGATAAGCAAGATCGGGCTTCTAAAGTTAAAAGTGAAATGTCTGATTCCCCAGTTCAAAATGCAATAAATGGATCAGCGTATGATCAGATCAGGATGTCTTCAGTTATGGAGCATGGTAAGATGGTGCTAATTATTTGATTATGGATACTTGGAAATCACTGACAAAATGACAATATGTAATTTTTTTCTGTTATGATGTTACACAGTTTTCTCCGGGATCAGGAAGGTATTCTGATTCTGATTAATGTGGTCTACACTAAAGGTTTTTCTTTGCTTTCTCAGGAGTAAGCCAGAGGTCCCATGATATGGATGATTGTGTACGGGCCCCAGTTAAGATAGAGAAGGAAAGCTGCAATAGGCCATACACACCTAAAGAAGGCTCTTTTTCTGTGTTCGGATCTATTCAATCTTCACCTACACCCTCTGAAGCAATAATCCCAGGGATGACTTCACTATTTTCAAGCCCACCACCACGCCGAACCCCTAAACAACACAACTGTAATGTATGCGGGAAAAACTTCTCTTCAGCAAGTGCCCTACAAATCCACGAGCGCACACATACTGGGGAAAAGCCTTTTGCTTGCTCCATTTGTGGCCGAGCTTTCACAACAAAGGGTAATCTCAAGGTAGGTTGACATGCAGCATTACATCTCAAAGTAAAGCAAAGTGTTCTATATGGTGGTGGATAATGCAGGAGAAATCATACAAGGTGCACTAACCTGTGATGACTCTTCTTGCTTTTCCTTCCTGTAGGTACACATGGGAACTCACATGTGGAATAACATACCTGCACGAAGAGGTAGGCGTTTGTCTGTGGAAAACCCGCTGGTTCTACTAGGTGCAGAGGCTCTCAAATTCAATGAAGTATTTCAGAAGGACCTTGCAGCGAGGGCCATGAACATGGATCAGAACTTTTGGAGTCGATATGCCGTAGCTATTAGCAATGGCATAGCCATGAAGAACAATGAAATTTCTGTCATTCAGAATGGAGGGGTACCTCAACTTCCTACTGTAGGCATGGACAAGACAAGCAGTAGCAACAGCTCATCAATCCGTACCTTGGGGAAACCAAGTGTAGACCTTGTGCCTGGACGACACTTCTCCATGTTGGTTGATGACAATAAAGAGATTAGAATTAATTAAACTTTATAGAGGGATACATGCATAATGATACATGGAGAATAAAACAGACTTTACAGTATGTACCTAATGACTTTGAACTGTATATAAATGTACAATTTTTTTGTTTGTTTTTTTTTGTTTGTTTTTTGTTTTTTTTTGTAATGACTGGTTCAGTTGCTTTTCTTTCTGATATGTTAATTAAAACCAGACATAGCAAATAACTCCATAAAAGCCAGACAAAACAAATAACTATAATGCAGTGGTAGCATTGTGCTTAATGTGGACAATCAGTCACCAGCAGTAATACAAACTGCAGCTTACATGCAAATTACTTCTGATTTAACTTTTGTATCTGACACAATTCAGCTAAGGGAACACAACATCTAATTAACAGTTTTTCGCTGTAGGCAAGGTGGATGCTGCTGAGTATTTCCAGAGACGGTGACATCCACCTAGCCTGAGGTGAGCAATTGTTTTAGAACAGTATATACTACACGGGAACATAAAAAGCAAACTAATTCAATATTTTTTATTTAAATTTTTTTTTTTTTTTACATATTTTAATTATTACGGAGGCAGGTCAGGTGAGCTCCATACGCTCTGCTACCAGAGCATAAGCTCTGTGTAATTAATGGCATCCTTTAAAGCTCATTCAAAGTTTAAGTAGCTGCTACATGGAAACAAAAAGAAGAGCAAAACTAAAACAAGATTTTAATAGTTTATTTTTACCCATTTTAACCATTACAGAGGCAGGCCAGGTGAGCACACACTAGGAAAGCATAAACGCTGTATAGCTAATGGTATCCTTTTAAGCTCATTCAGAGTGTAAGTATATTACACAAAAAAACATTAAGAAAAACTAATTAAAATAAGATTTTTTTTTTTTTTTTACATATTTTATCCATTAGCAAGGTAGGTCTGTGCAACTAACTGCATCTTTTGAACTCATTCAGAGTTTTAGTATGTACTACATGGAAATGTAAGAGAATTGCACTCTTAAATAGCGTGTTTTGATACTTATTCAACATTTTAGCATATACTATGCACAAAACGTGACAATGATGACGCTGCCTCTTACAAGTGACTGTGACAAAACTGTGAGTATCCATTGTTTTGACTCAAGAGTTATCCACTCAGGATAATATTTTTGATCTCCAAATAGTGGACCAATCAGATCTTACCGTTCCCGTGTAGTATGTTACTTTCATTGTATGATCTTGAACTAGTTACAAATGAAAGAAAAGTTGTTTTCTGTATATCCTTCATGGTAAAAGTACTCTTGTTTTTATCAGGAGAAAGCAATGGCTTTGCTGTAAAGCTGAAAAGATATCAGTGTACTGGTTTGAAATAGCCCACTAAATTCATTGCCATGAAGTAGAATATTCTTAAAGGTATATTCTCTAGTTGCAATTTTGGCAAGTAATCAAAAATAAAAACAATTATGTGTATACATATAGATTAATCCTTTGTATTTATTGAGGAAGGAATTTGTATTGCCATTTCCTCTTTTTTCTTTTTCCACGGAGAATAAAATGCAATGGGTTTAAATGATATGGCATGATGCTGCTAATTCTGTAACACAAAGCTTATACAGTTAGCATGAATAACTACATCATGTTTAAATCTCCCAGTGTTTAGCCAGTTGTACCTTTTTTTTTACCCTTATTATGAAAGGTCTATGTCCAAAACATTAAAATAATTTCCAGTGCTTTGTTTTGCATTGCTGTTATTGCAATGAATTGTGGTCTGGGAAAATCCAACTATTATTGCTTTGGCTTTGTCAGAAAAGGCAAAAATCAGGTTTTATCATTCAACAAACTTTACACCTATAATTTGGGAAAACATAAATATATTTTACCAAACAGTTTTTATATAGATTTTAGTCCCATTGTGTAGTTTATACACATTGTAAATAAATAAATAAATAAATACCAAACAAACATGTCTATATCAGAGAAATTAGCAAAATTTCACCGGTCAAAAAAATTTCCCAGGCTGCCACGTATAGACAAGATTAAAATTTATATTAAATAAAAGATAAAAATTAGACACTATTTAGATAAGTTAAATATTGGAAATAATATGACAATATGAAGTTCATGGTACACATTTAAATCTGACAGTGTAGCTTGTTTGTATTGAAACCCATTTTAGTAAAAAAAAAAAAATAATAATATTAATACGTTCAGTATTAATATGTCAGAAATATGTCAGTTCATTGTCCTGATACATTTATTATTATGAAAAAGTTTTAGTATTTCACGATAATAAATGATGTTTTATAATAATGAACTTGTTTTTCAAATTAATTTGGATTAAAATTAATCCCCCTAGTTTTGCTTTGTTTATTATTGCATGAGGATGTGATACAATGCTAGTAAAATTTTGTGCTGACATTTTTAATTTTTAATCCATGTAGGAGATGAAAATGGGGCAGGGTTTTGGACTTGCACACAGTGGCACACTGTTTTTCACGGCATCTACAGTATTTTTATATGATGAAGTGGTTCCTGCAGATGTCCCTTTTTCAATGACGAATACTGTATGTCCACTCAGAATGTTGATGAGTTTTGACACTTGCCCTTTGATGTAGTAAATTTACAAGTCTATTACTACAAGTACGAACAGAATAATATTCCTATAAAAACAAAGCACCCATCATGTTTAATTATATACAGTTAAAATTAAAATAAACCACTAAAAATATATTCCTCTAGATACATTAGTGAGACTGATGTATGCAGTGTTTTGTTTCTTCTTCTTCTTTCTGCATGGGATTGTCATTATAATATATATATATATATATATATATATATATATATATATATATATTTTTATGTGTGTTATAATATGTGACCCAGTCTGGCAAAATGAGTCACAGTGACCA
>JAOUQZ010000028.1:5513469-5524375 GCA_028564935.1 Neosilurus hyrtlii
CCAGGAAACCTGGAAGCAGTGCTAGGAAACCTGGAAGCAGTGCTAGGAAACCTGGAAGCAGTGCTAGGAAACCTGGACGAAGTGGCATGAAACCTGGATGCAGTTGCAGGAAACCTGAAAGCAGGGCCATGAAACCTGGAAGCAGTGCTATGAAACCTGGACGAAGTGGCATGAAACCTGGACGCAGTGCCAGGAAACCTGGAAGCAGTGCTGTAAGCTCTCTTCAGTGGAACGAACTCTGATCCCTCTAAATAACCAGATAATGTCATGGACTCTTCACTAATAAACTACTTGTCGTGATCATTCGAGCAGCAGACTGTGTTCCATGAAGAATGGAGGCACTTGTAGAATAGAGAAGAGTTTATAATGATGATTTTAAAAAGTATTATCAAAAAAAAAAAACTAAACGTCTAACGTTAAATTATTCAGCAGTTCTGTTTTTATACTTACAAAACGGGAGAATTTTAAAAATAAATATTCGGGCACTGCCTTAAAGTGGAGCTATGAAAATGTTTCCATGTGTAAATTTACAGAAACATGTAAAGTAAAATAAATAAGCTTCATAGAATATGTGATGTGTTTTCCCCACCATTCTCTTCATTTATTTGGTTGCCTGTGTGGGCATGTCTACATGGACATCACGAAAAAGTCAGCATGGCACTCCGACGCTGTGTTATTAAGGACTGGAAGGGAATGGTAATGGAAAATGTTGTTAAATGTTAAACAAACTGTGGTGATCAGGGATTAACTGTGATTGGTTATTGCAAGCAACAATGCCAAGTCATTGGTCTTTGTTAAACTGTGGTGATCAGTGATTGGTCGTTTGTGGAATGGAGTGATCAGCGATTGGTATTTTTGTAGAACAAGATTGATCAGCTGTTGGTCATTGTGGAATCACTGTGATCAGCAGTTGGTTGCTGTGGAAAAAGGGTAATCAGCGATTGTTCATTGTGGAACCGCAGTGATTAGCTATTGGTCATTGTGGAACCTCTGTGATCAGTGATTGGTCATCGTGTAACGAGAACGATCAAGGATCGGCTATTGTGGATCTGTGGTGATTAGCGATTGGTCGCTGGGGAACCACATGATTGGTCATTGTGCAACAAGGATGATCAGGGATTGGCTGTTATGGAACAGCGGTAATCAGCGATTGGTCATTGTGGCACATTGTTGATCAGGGTTTGGTCGAACTGAGGGTATCAAATTGAAATGAAATATTTACAATATCACAATATTTCACGGTTCACTCATATGGCATCTGTAATAACTCTATAATATTTGTTTCATTATAAAAGCCTAAACTGAGGTAATTATTTAACTGCTTCAGATAAATTCATAGAGAACTAAAATGCTCCGGTGGGAGCTGGTCTGTACGATGTTAGTGGAGGCAATGTGGGGCTGATGTGAGACTGCAATCTGATATCCTCTGGAGACTCAGCTCATCTCTGCGTGTTATTGTAGCTTTCTGCCACGTAGCACTGGAGATGCATGTGAGAGTGTGCAGAGTGCTCTCAAATTAACACTTGAGCTTTTTTCCAGTTTGTTTCTTTAAGTCTTTTCTGGTGATTTGAAGCAACCCAGTTCTCTGGTATTAATCATGAACGGGTTTTGGATCTAGTGTTTTTCTCCTGTGGAGACTGCAGCAAAAAAACAAAAACAAACAACCAACCAAAAAAAAAAAAAAACACAGGAATTTCATAAGGATGCACTTATGATAACAGAGTAAGTTGTGTTGCCCTGCACGTTAAATAAGGGCAACTTATAATATATGTTCCATTAGTGTTAAATTATTTTTTTTTAAACAGCCAAGCAGATTATCATGGAAAGTGTCCTGTGTACTGGCACTGAAGTCCAGAGGGTAGCACAGAATTAATAATGTGTTCTAATAGAGAATATACAATAAGTCTGTGGTTTATGTTTATAAAACACCTGCTGTTCTGCTTCATTGAGTGGTACAGCTGAGGCTTTCTAGTGGAAACTATCAAGAAGTCAGAGGTTAGCCAAATGAGGAATAGGCCCGTGTGCTGGCAACATGGCAAAGCCGATACGAATGGTGTCTCTTTAGCAATGTGTAAGAGATTTGCAAATTACATGTATGTGTGCTTTATAGCGAAAAATAGAGACGTGCATTAAAGGGAAATTAAACCCAAACTTAAAAAAGTACCATGCATAGTTTGTCTGTTTCTATTAAAATGCACTGTTTCATGAACTTCATACAAGGGGGCTCCTTTGTAATGTGAAAAGTAGCGAAAAGTCACGTGATCACCTTGTGTTTCCCCTGTATTAAAGAACTAATTTGCATATGAATACATGTCGCTGTATTCTTTTCTTTCATATATACGATTTGTTTAATGTCTTTGAAAGGAAGCATGTATAATTTGTATTTGTGCCTAGTTTTATTTTATTCAAAGGTTCACTTATACCTGATTTGTTTAGTTTAATATCTGTATACTGTTATTGTGGCCATCAACTTGCCTTATATGAACTGGGGGGATTCACGTCTTGTTCTCGTGATTTTGCATTCTTGCAAGAGTAGAACAGCAGCCTTTTTTAAATTGGGTAATGCAAACTATCAGACAGTTTTTTGCAGATTTTAACTTCAAAACTAATGTCTAATAGGAGAGTTTGGAAGGGTTTAGTCTTTTTCTACTTCTAAGATGAGTTAAAAGCAAATTTTTGTAAGCATCACTCAGTAAGGCATATGGGGGGTGATGCCTTTAGATTCTAACAGGAAAAAAAATTTCTTTGGTCGGCTGCAACCCCTCGAAAAAAAATAAATCATGTCATTCTTAAGGGGAGAGGTCCCAAGGGGCAAAATTCCCTAAAAAACTTGACTTTGCTTATCTCCGAGTGCCCTCATTCATCTTCCGTGATTTCATGGTATATGAATGTTTTTGGTAGAGTCTTTCGAAACATTTTGGTATTTTTGAGGTTGAATGAATCACCACTTTTCACTTTTGGGGCTGAATTTGGGGACCTTCAGTGCCTTGTGCCCTGATTAAGCCTGTTTAAGCTCATTTGTGTAGATATGGACGTATGGGGACCTTTCCTTTCTAAATATGCATATGAATGGCTGTGACTTAGTTTGGGTGCTTTTGTTTATTTTTGTGACAAAAATGCAGTTCTGGTACATTTTCAAGAACAACTTTCACCCACAAGCCGTTAGATGTACCATCCCACCATTACCATCACCACACACGCAGACTGTTGTTGACTGAATAACCATCATTCAGATCGTCTTCCTGGACAGCTCTACCTCTCACCTGTGTATACCATGCACCTTTGACGTATCATGCACCATTTTGTGTATGTGTGAATATGTGGATAGATGTTCAGTCATTGATACAAGTCTTGTCGCAAAGACTCCCTGGTACCAGACTCCCAGGTGCTCGTCATGATGAATAATTATCATATTAAAAGAATCAGACACCTTCAAGATGTTTAAATTACAAATAATAAAAATGTGTAAGTGCTACTAAAAATTCTTGAGGCCCAAGACACTTGTAATCCATTTTTAATACACAAGTAAGCTATTTTAGAGGGCAGTTCATTCATCAAATGGTCAGAAATCCATCTGTTATCAACTCTATGGTGAGAAATCTGAGCCACCTGCAAGTTTGAAACATAATGGAAAGCAATAATCTGTTGATATTTGCGTCTGGTAATGTTCCCACCCATCTTACATAACTTTGTGATACCTCTGTACTGGAGGTGATCTTAAACCATGATGATTCACTTTAATACAAGACTGACTCTTCGGTGAGCTCTGGCTCCAGCAATTTTCTAGATGGTCAGTAACAACACTGGTGGCAGAGCAATATGATATTGAATTAATAATTCATCTCAAATATAATTTTTTCTCCATGTTTTTGCTAATAACTAATAATAAGTTTCCACGTGTTCGGGCCTTGGTAAACACGTCATGGTGTTCTAGCTGTGTCTTGTACAGGACGTGGATGGTGACTATTGAAAGAAATAATATGATGTAGAGTTGATGCTGAAGCAGACATTGCTAGCTGTGAGTCCTAACAGAGCTTTTGAGGGAATCATCAGGAGGAACTACAACTTTTGTGCAGCCAGTTGTTTTGTGGATAGTTTTCATTGCATGACTGAGCTTATCTATGTAAGGGGTCTGAAATTTCTCACTACTGCTTGCAAATTATTTTCATTTGCTTTTAGGAGATCTTGAAGGTTTCTACAGTTTTTGCAAAAATATTTTACAAATTGCCTGAAAGCTGCTTTAATTCCAGTATTTTATGTATATTACGTTAATCAAGTTCTTTTCATTGCATTGATCTAGAATTTGATGTTACTTGATTGCAACAAGACTTTTGTCCAACCTAGAATAGATATGTTTGTCTTTTATTAGCTGTAAAAAGTATAAATAAATGTCCAATTTCCTCTTGCTTTACAAAACAATCTGTATACTTGTAGGATTAATGTAAGGCATCGCTGATGAAAATCGTTTAATAGGTTGGTGAGATATGGGCTTTTATACATGAATGTCCACATGTGCATAAGACCTTTGTCAATGACTGTAGGTATGTGTATGTAGGTATATGCACATGTATAGCTTAGTGTATTTTCATTAGTTGTCTTTTGTGCACTTTATAATTGCTGCTAAACAGAGAATTGCTAAACTGATTTTCACTGTTTATGCTACAGTTAACAATGAAGATCTCTTATCTCTTGTCTTTTATCAGACCATAATTCAGTGCGCCCTCTATGGAATTAAATATATCTACTTATATTATGTTCCTCTCTATCTCTACTTTCTATGATAACAATGTCAGAAAGGCTTTTTGCATTATTATCCCTTTATGATGTAAATGATGATGCAAAAGCCTTTCTGATATGAGCCAGGCTTAATCAGGGCACAAGCCATTGGAAGACCCCGAATGCAGCCCAAAAAGTGAAATGTAGTTATTTGAGGCAACACCATGGAGATAATCAAAGTCAAAAACCAATTTATTTTAATTAGTTTTTTATTTTTGTCCAATTTTGGCCCTCAGGACCCCTCCCCTTGAGAGGGCCGTAATTTTCTCCCAGAGGGTTGCAGAGCTTTCTGTCAGTTTTGGCAATATATCTAACCCCACAAAAAAATTGATCGGAATTGGAGGGGGTGAAGTATCATGCCCTGGTTGATTCTTCAAAAAATTTCCTCTTAAATAAAATAGTGATTATCTGAAATGTCATCTGTGAATGGAAAAACTGTCTTGATATGTATTCTGCTTACACAGAACATTTCTAAGTTAGTGATTTGTTTACCATTGTTTGTAAATGATAACTTGTATATCATGTTCATAAAACTAAATTATAAAATAATGCTTAATAATAAATAAAGTGTAGAAATTAAAAAAACTTTTTTTTTCCGTAGCCTTAAAACCTCCACAGTAGACATAATTAGGTAAGTGGCTGTCTGTTCTAGCACATCTCTACTGTGGCTAATTTGCATATCGAACACCAGGAGAGGCACAGTGGTGTAGTGGTTAACCGCCTCACAGCAAGAAGGTCCTGGGATTGAGGCCTGGGCTTAGTGAGGGTGTTTTTGTATGGAGTCTACATACTGTGCTCGCGTGGGTTTTTTCCAGGTACTCCGGTTTCCTCCCAGAGCCCAAAGACATGCACATTAGGCAAATTTGGTGTACCAAATTTTCCCTTGGTGTGAGTGTGAATGGTTATAGGTGTGTTGCCCTGCAAGGGACTGGTGAGCTGTTCACACACCTCGCCTTTACCCCAGGTTCAACTGAGACTCCAAGTAAAAATTAAGCTGTCCTGCAGATGAAAGAATGAATGTATGGATATTGGCTAGCATCCAGTATTATGACATCACAAGTACTCCATTTAAGAAAAACCGACAACTTTGCTGTTTTAAGTTTTTATTTTTGTTTTTTCTAAATTCAAAGGTACCAGAGTGAAGACGAGGCCTCAAATCTTGATGAAATGCCACTGATGATGTCTGAGGAGGCTTTTGAAAATGAAGAGAGCGATTACCACACACTTCCCAGAGCCAGGATCAGACAGCAGCGCCATGGCCTGGGCTGGTTTCTCTGTGGGGGCTGGAAGGTGCTGTGTGGAAGGTACATCCTTTTAATCCTTAAAATATAGGGAATGCAAGGGGGACAAAAGGGAACACTAGCACACTATTAGGTGAGGTATTAATCCTCAAGATGATATTACACAGAGGCCCAGTGGATTTGACTAAACTTTATATTTTAAGGCTCAGTATTTTGGATGTACAGTAGAAATGCATTCAAGTGTCTATATAAATACTGTCTGGTATTACCCTAAAGATATTCATTAAGAGCAGTGAAATTATTAAAGCTAGCAGAGAAAATAAGTAATACTGTTTAATATTTAGGATATATTCACAAGTTCAGATCAGAGCAGAATTCATACACTTTGAGTTTATGCTGCAGATTAAAAAGAAAACTACCCCCTCAACTAGATAGATAGATAGATTTCTTGGCTTTGCTTTGCGAGCAAAGATTAAAGATTTGGTCCACGTCAGTTGGAGGCACGTTCGTGGCTGATGGATTAGTCCTTCGTCCTGCGCCCGGGAGTTTTAAGTGAAGTACAGTCTGCTCAGAACTGACCCCCCCCAAAACTAGAGGTTCATCTGCCATGGCCTAGTAAACTAGGGCGGTGACAGTGAGGTCAACAAGTCATCGGTTTTATATCAGACTTTACCGTATTCTAGATGGATTGCCGGTCAAAGCATTTAAGCTCCGTCCGCCCAGGTGCTAAATGGCCGTCGTCTCAACTGAGCCGACACCCTTTAAGATGGATCTTCCTTTTGCTAAGTCTTATTGTCTAGTCACATCCTCCTCACCAGTGACAGTTGGTCAACGGTGGGTGTGCCAGTTTAGTCACTGGCAGCTCGAATCTGGAACAAGTAGTACTGGTTTAAAGGTTACCAGTACCAGATTTTGTACGTATGGTGCTCTTTCATTCATTCAGAAATATACTGTAGAAACAGAAAAATAAAAAAGCTGGTGCGCAAGACATGATTGTGTAAACAACTAATTTCCGATTCACTGGACAAAAGTTAACAGTAAGGTTATTTGTGCAGAATGTCATCTTCTGCTGTTCGGTTACATTTTTCCTTCACTAGAAATAAGAGGCTTAAACCTGTTCTAGCATGGCAGTCCCCCTGCGAACACAGTGGGCTTCTTGAAGACATGCCTTGCCAAGGTTGGAGTGGGAGAATGTGAGTCGCTTGCAATGAGCACCCACATCAATCCCACTGAACACATTTGGGATGAACTAGAATAAAAGGTGTCCCCACCTTATATGAGTGAATATATATGAATATATATATATATATATATAATTTTTTTTTTCACAAAACCCTAGAGCCCTACTCCACAATTATTGGACAGCCTTTCCATAAGAGAGAAATTTATTTATAACAGTAAAGAGGAACAGAACCTGCTGTTCAACAATCAAGAAACATATGAGTGTGATAGTCATGTGTCCATAATCCTTTGGTCATGTAGTGTAGTCTTGTGTCACATTTAGTGTTTTCACTTCTCTTTTTGTGCGTCCATCCAAGTCTCGAGAAAAACTGGCAGTTTTGTTGTATTATACAGCTCTGTCCCGTGGCTCAGTTCACTAAAGGTTGATCCGTATATACTGAGGTCAAGTCAAATAGTTTTCTCACACCAGTCAAAGCATGCTGATGATCACTGGAAAGTGGGTCGAGGCCAACTCATTTTCTCAACATTCATCCATCCAACTATCCCTCCAAACAAACATCCACCCAACTGTCCATTCCAACCATCTGTCCATCCAACTAACCATCCATCCATCTAACTATCCATCCAACTGTCCATCCCAACCATCCTTCCATATAACTATCCATCCCAACAAAACGCCCATCCCAACCATCCATCCCAACAAAACATCCATCCAACTCTCCATCCCAACCATCCATTCATATAATTGTCCATCCCAACCATCCATCCCAACAAAACATCCACCCAACTGTCCATCCAACCACCCATCCCAACTGTCCATCCCAACCAATCATTCATCCATCCTACTGTCCATCCCAACAAAACATCCACCCAACTGTCCATCCCAACCATCCATCCATCCAACCATCCATCCCAACAAAACATCCATCCTACTGTCCATCCCAACCAACCATTCATCCATCCAACTGTCCATCCCAACAAAACATCCATCCAACTGTCCATCCCCCAAAAAACATCCATAGATTCAACTATCCATCACGTCCTACATCTATCCCAATAATCCATCTATCTGTCCATCCAACCATCCAACCAACTATTTGTGCATGCCATACAAAATTCTCAATTCACATTTTAGCATATACACTTCAATCCTTGTCATGTTCCAGGGAGATCACATGCAACCAGAGAACCTGCAGGAACCTGAAATACTGCTGTAGAAATTATTAAAACACACACACACACACACACACACACACATATATATACAATAGTTCATGGTTCAGTTCCTGGCAATGATTAACCTGAAGGCAGCTCATCAATACAGGAAGGAGTTTTCATAGACTTTCATAGATTTTTTTGTTTTGTTTATTATTGAATTTATCCACAAATTATTTGAAGACAATTGTATTTGTAATCAACTTCATATCAGATGCGTTATTCACAATGTTAATGTGAGGTGTGAGTGTGAAACAAAACCTAATGAGTTTAAATTGGAGTTTTATTTATAGGAATGAACTAATGACTAAGGTAGCTGTTGTAACTTGTTAGATGTGTATCGGATGTTTGTAATGAAGGATTTTGTAAGACTGAACGTTGACACCTATTTGTTGAACATCGCTGCTGAATATGTTCACCTATTTGTGTATCAGTGTGTTTAAGCGGGAGGTTGGCTGTAATGATCAGGTAACTGTGCACGAAACACATACACACACATAAACACACGCATACACATGCAAACACTCACACACACGCATGCACGCACATGCAAACACACTCATTTGGGTCCTAGTTACACATCATCAGTCAAAAGCAACCTGGGTTATGTAGCGTGACTGCATTTTAGGTCAGAAGCTGTGCTGCTCAGTCCGGAACGATCTCAGTGTAGCGAGTCCTTTGTTTTTGTCTCAATTAATATTGAAATATTACTCGGTCGAAACTCTCATTGGAATGGTATGTATCTAAAGCGACTGCTTGATTGCCTCGAGTTTCCGCTGTCATTTGTTTATCGGTGATGCATCTCAGTTGTAAGCTGCATATTGATTTTGTTTCTCTAATGAACAAATCGGATTTCACACAGCTGACCAGTTTGGTGCTTGCCAGTAATTTTCAGTGTGCTTAGGCAAAGGATTATGAAACGAACAAATAATTCAAGCAGAGTGATTCTGCTTATTCAAACGGCCCAATTATTTAAACAACGTTTATTTGAGCAAATAATCTCTCTTATGAATCAGGGTGCTGGCAACGTGCGCTCAGAGGGCAGATAGGCCAACACAAATATTATTGTATTTTTTCCAAGTTTATGTAATCTGTGTTAATGCCAACCGAACCAATCAGCATGACTGTGTACACTCGCCAGTGGCCCGGTATCCTCTCCATCAGCAGGATGTGTGTAGACTTCAGGTGGAATGTAAAACGGAGAGAAAAGTCAACAAGGTTGCTGTATGACCTTCAAAGTGACGAATGAGAGTTTTGTGTGAAGCGCATGTGCACGGCGTTAGAGAACATTTCGAAGGGAGTGGAAGTAATGGAAACTCGGTGAATAAAATTTCTGCACTTGTTCTGTTCCCTCAGCTGCTCATCTGTATGCTTGGACATGCTTTGATTAGTCTGAGTTTAAAAACAAATTAATACTTTTATAAAATTTTAAATGAAATTATGTGTCTTAAAATAAAATACACTGCCCGGCCATGTTGTTGTTCCACTTTTAGACTCCAGTGTCGGGTTCATTTTTAATTGATGTCTTGAACTGATGAGGGAAAAATCGAACCACTCCATAAAGTGTTCTCCAGCACATCCCGAAAACTTTCAAAAGGGATTAAGGTCAGAACTCTGGGGTGCCAATACATATGTGTAAATGATTCCTCATGCTCCCTGAACCACTCTTTCATTATTTGAGTCCCCATTTTATATCATTGCCACCAGGGAAGAAAAAGTCCATTGATGTGATACTCATTCAGTACATTCAGCTCATCAGCTGACTTCTTATTTTTACTATCATATTAATGTTGCTGAGCCTTGTCCTGACCAACTGAAGCAACAATGCCATGGAGATTACAAGCTGTAGCCAAGGCTAAAGGTTCTCCAAAAAATATTGGTGTGTGTGACTTTTATTGGCCAGGCAGTGTATAAGAAAACATTAAGTCAGTGCTTGTACTGTAAATCTATGTGTGAAAGAAAAACTATGGTAATAATAATGCTAGTACTAAAGGTGCACTTACACTCTACCGATCATTATCCCGATTTGAGCCAATCATATTTCATATCATAGTCCAATATTTCAGACAGTTTTCTTCCGAAATTAACTGATGTTCTCTGATTATCATCATCATCACCATCATCAACATTTTTTCCCACTAGGCACTCTTGTGACCTTTGGGTGCTTGTGCATTAATATAGATTTCACCATTCGCAGTAGTTCGTTCTTGACCTTCTTCTTCTTGTAATTTGTTCTTGTAATTTGCAGAACATCAATGTCTGTCCAGTAGCCTTTTTAATCTGTTCCACATTGTCTTTGGTGCTGTCTGGTCAAACAGCACTTGCTTTTGCATTTCAAAATTATCAAGTAGACATACATGATCCAGGTACTTCACATGTTGTAAGTAACAAAAGTCATGGATCAGAAGGGTCTTGGTGATTACGCAGAGTTTTCCATTAGATCTGTATACCGATGTTCTCCAGATGTTGCTTACACCACCAATCAATATATA
>JAOUQZ010000028.1:5524475-5541256 GCA_028564935.1 Neosilurus hyrtlii
ATATATATATATATATATATATATATATATATATATATATATATATATATATATATATATATACACACACACACAGAAATTCTACAATGTTCTTTGCTGTATACCAATGTTTTTCAATGTTTCCCCAACATCGGAATATGATCAAGGCAGTTTGAGGTCATGATCGGTATCGTGTGAATGCACCTTTGTAAATAAATTATGGAAATGAAATAAATCTTAATGAAATAAGCACCTTAATTATGAATGATATCAATACTGACACATTGAATATCAACCAATACCGATACCCAGTCAATATGTTTTTCTATAAAAATTCAAATTTAAATATTCTTTCTTGCTGAAGAGCATAACAGTTCAACTCTTTCACATAAAAATCAGTGGCATAGTGAATATAATAAAATATAAAGTAAAAATATATGCGGTTTCATGAATATTTATTAGAATCTTTCCATATATGTTTTAAAAATTCAAATCCAAGTATCTGTTGGTACAAAGAATTGTGGATTTATTGTTGTTGTGATTTAAAAACGTTTATCTGTTTTTAATTTAATATAATAATTTAATTTAGACTGACCTCTAGGACAGACAGACAGACAGACAGGCAGACAGACAGGCAGACAGACACGCAGACACACAGACAGACAGGCAGGCAGACAGACAGGCAGGCAGACAGACAGACAGAGACTTATTTTTACATTTTAAGGAACTTTCCTTGGCAGTCCATCCTATCATGAAAACACAGGGATTTGGTGTCTATGAGACATTTTTAGTTTTCTCTTAACATTGCTGATTTTACTTTTTGTAAATCGACTGATTGCTGATGAATATTTATAGTGACAGAAAGTCCTTTCTCAGTGTAATTTGTCCTCTGCTTCCTGGCCTCAGCTGCTGCGAGTATTTGGCTCACGTGTGCCGGAGGAAGAAGGAGCTGAAGCCTCGAACCGTCTGGCTCGGCCATCCTGAAAAATGTGAGGAGAAGTACCCCAGAAACGCCATCAAAAACCAGAAATACAACATCCTCACCTTCGTGCCAGGGGTAAGTGCAGAACATAAAGGAGTTTAAAATGATGGCATGGCTTGTTTATTATTTCACCCCAGATATTGATCAGGGTAAATGTTAAATTCATTGGCTTCAGTGAGCTCTTCAGACCCAAGTTTTACTTAGACTAAAACATTAGTAACCAACATAATGTAATAAAGCTGTTCAGTTAAACAGATTAAAAGAAGTGAATGAGTTTATAATTATTATTTATATAGGTTTCTATGATGTGATCTTTGCTGCCGCAATTAAAAATAAGTTGTTGTTAAGGCCCAGAACACCAATAACATAACAACAACAAAAAAAAAATCTGTGATTTACGATAATCGATATTATCGTCTCATACCTGCCCCTATAAAAATGTATTTATTGGGAATATATCAAAATGTTGTTAATAACACAAAAATTATTAGGCAGGTCCAATGGGGGGGTGGGGGGAGTTGGAGATGGGGTCGAGTCGAGCTATGTACACAGTAAACTTACTTTAATCAGGCTTTGCAGTGCTCCCTCTGGTGGACAAACTAAACAACTACCAAGCTCAATGCGTGCTTAAAGGATCCATCTTTCATCTCTTAATTTCTTTAAGTTGTCATTCATCAGTCGGTAAAAAGCCTACATTTACAGATAAAGCTAACTTTAGGCGATGATATCGGCATGTTGATTTATCGATCATGCTTTAGTTGTTGTTGAAGAATTGTACTCTCTTCTCACGTGTGTGCCAGAGAGAAAAAAACCCTCGACATGAAATCTGTGTGAACTTGTAGGCATGTGGTTTATGCACCTCTGCCTCATGCTTGCAATGGCAGTTGTTTAAAGTGAAATTCCTACCCCAGTTAAAGGAACAGCTTTCCCTCACTAATCCGGTTAATGAGCAACTACCTGTGACCTGAAGAGGTAGCAGCATTCTAACGTACCTTTTTCCATTCATGGGTGCAGCTGACCTGCTGTGTTATGACTGCTGGCTGATGTCTTATTCAAGTGTGGCTGGCAACTTTATTTTCAGCTTGTCCTATGAATTTTGCATGAGGACACAAGCTGTTCGTCTGAAGTGCTGCGAGCTCGCCAACTGTATCTGATCAGCCTGTGAACAGGGAGAATATGATCTATTCGAACAGAGAGCGCAGAACGGAGAGCTGTAATGTTACTAAGGGGGAAAAAAGTGTCTCAAAGTCAGTTGATGCTTCTGACATGCAAAAAATAAAACAACAACTCAGACTTCTATATTATTAGTACAGGGGGAAAAAACTGTGTGGATACCCAGTAATGATGATGATGATGCCCAAATGAATGTAGTATGCGAAGGTACCACACAGTACAGTATCCCATAGTTCAGCTGAAGCCTCTGAATAAGATGGATACAGTGACTAAAACAGGTTATGCAATCACACTAAAGGATTTTTATGGGAAGTGTAACATTTATCATTTCTTTCATGAGTTACAAGATGATTTCAGATGATGTTTATTATTAGCTTGATCTAATCTAATGCTACTGCTAATCCTACAAACACTCCAGCTCAAAGGACAGCAAAGACAGCAGCATAGTCTCTCCAAGTTTTGTGCTTACTAGTTGCTCGTGTACTTGTGTAGAACACGCAAAAGGGTGGGTCCATAGTTAGTACTGGACTGATGTTAGTTCGTACCAAATATCTAAATCATGGATGGATGGATGGTTGGCCTCTATTCATCCTGTAAGGGAAATTCTCGTGTTACAGAGACACTAAAAATTAGGTTAAAAAAGTTATAGAAAACAAGTAGATGTGTAAAGAATCTAAACATAAAAATATAAAAGATAAACAATCTGAAAATATACATTCACCCTCAATGAAACAGCTAATTCTCCACTCATGCTTTGGAACAGCCGATTAGCCCAATGTGCATGTCTTTGGACTGTGGGAGGAAACCGGAGTACCCAGAAGAAGCCCACACAAGAAGGTGCAGATTCCATAGAGAGTTGGTTAAGCCTGGGAATTGAATCCAGGACCTTCTGTGAGGCATACATGCGAACTACCACGGCACCGTGCCGCACGCTGAAAATGTATACAGAAACAGCATTTATATCACAATTAAGGGCAGAGTTGCAGATGGAACAAGCAGTTTGTGATTGCAGCATGAGGATATATACAGCATTAACCCTACAGAATCAGACGTGCAAAAACAGATGTGCACACGGGCTGTGAATAATGAATAAATAAGATTATATTTAATGAGAATGAATTAGAATATGTACATGTCTAACCCGTCTGCCTCACAGCAAGAAGGGCCTGGGTTCGATTCCCGGGCTCGGGGTGTTTTTGTGTGGAATTTGCATGTTCTCTGTGCTTGTGTGGGTTTCTTCTGGGTACTCTGGTTTTCTCCCACAGTCTAAAAACATGGAGAGTAGGCTAATTGACAGTTCCATATCTCCCATAGGTGTGAGTTTGTGTGTGATTGGCTGTGTGTTGGCCCTGTAAAGGTCTGGTGAGCTGTTCAGGGTATACCCCGCCCTCGCTCAGTGTCAGCTGAGATGGCACCAGCCTCCCCGCGACCCAAATTAGGATTAATTGGCTCAGAAAATGAATGAATGCTTGACATATCTCATCCATAGTAATAAGCTCTATAGGTAAATACGATAGTGTAAAATAATTAAATAACAGTAAGTTATTAATTTGTTCTTGTTTGTTCTTTATTTTAGGTTTTATACCAGCAGTTCAAGTTTTTCCTCAACTTGTATTTCCTGGTGGTGGCCTGTTCACAGTTTGTGCCATCCCTGAAAATCGGCTACCTCTACACCTACTGGGCGCCGCTGGTGAGTTGAACTGAATGTAACAGATCCCAAACTCAATGTCGTGTGCTTTTTTTTTTTTTTGTTTAAGCTTTCGATGAATTTCATTGTTCTCCCTGTCAATCAGGCTTTTGTGTTGGCTGTCACCATGGTGAGAGAGGCCGTGGACGAGGTCCGGCGCTACAGAAGGGACAAAGAGATGAATTCTCAGATGTACAGCAAGCTCACAGTCCGAGGTGACCGCGGAACATTTTCTGCTAATTATTTTTGTCCGAGCCAATGATGAACAGAGATTTCTGTCTGAGTTATAGATAACATGGTTATATGAACAGGTGTGCACTGTGCATGTGTATTCTGTTTAACAGAGCAGCACGGCCTTTATTATGTCCACAAAATCTCGTTGTAGCCCTGATTGGAGAAGAAGGGGTTGATTTATTCTCTATACGAGTGGCTCTTACTATAGTTCCAGCTGCACAGTTACTTATTATTGTGCTTATTCAAATATATCAGTGTTTCTGTAGAGACAACTTGCACAGGGACTTGTATGGCAGATGCACCATGTAAACAGATTTAAACAGAACTTTTCTTCGTTTGTGTGGTGAATAATGATATACAGTGTTGTGTATTAATTTAGCTTTCCAGTTTCTTGATATATGAACGTTTTTCAGGAGGTGTTTTTACTTTCCAGTTTCACGAGAGAGGAAGAAAAGGGAGGGTGAGGGAACAGTTGTTTATAGTGGGTATAGCATAAGTGATACAATGAACTGATTGATGGTGTAACAGTATTGCGCAACAGTACAAATCTCTCATTCATCAGACATTAGACACTATAAATCAGTATATACTACACAGGAAGAACACAATCTGATTGGTTCACTATCTGCAGGATAACAGAGATTATTATTCACACGAGAGATTTTCTCATTTCTGATTGGTGGAAAGCCATCAGATAATTGTTGGTATTGCATCTTTGCTATGGGATAACTAAATTATTTGCACAGCTTTTGTTAGGTTTTGTGCCGGTAAGACAAAAAGATAGGGGGAAAACCACAACAACAACAAAACACTGTCGTTTCAGTTATTGTAAACAGAGAAACTGTTTGAATTATTTTTCTTAAATTGATAGCATCTTTATATTATAAATTAATATTAATATTATGCATGTGTTATAAAGCCATGAGCTCGATTTTGTTGTCGTTTCCGTGTTCAAGTACCCACACAGGTAACCCAGTAAACGAAGAAAAAGGCAGGAAAACTATATCATGTGGACATGCACCACCACCGTCTGCGCTGAGTGCACTTGCACTTCGCAGCTTATTCTCTTTCTTTACGTATGCATGTTTTTGTAAACTCTCACATGCAAACATTTCAGGAGCTTCACTTTTAGGCAGTGCCAGAATACATTTTTTGTGATAAATTGCTGTAAGAGGAATAAAAGAATAGCCGTTCCATAGAACGTCATAATCCCTCAGACAGGACGCCTCAAGCGCATGGAGGACAAAAATGGAAGTTTTGCAGAAGGTAAGCAATAACCAAAAAAAGTTGTAGCATGCAGTTATGCAAAATTTCAGAAAGCTATCATGCATGTTAGCCAAGCAATGGCCCGACAAACTTTCAAGGTCTGATGTTCAAGGTCATTGTGCCAAGTTCAAAGGTCACTTATGCAAATTAGCTTCTCCATGAACTGGTTTAGGTCATAGGGAGTGCCTACGCAAAAGTTCAGAAAGCTGGCCTGTGCATGAGCCAAGCAATAGCCCGGACAAAGTTATTGTCACACCGCCCGCCCGCATTGGAGAAATATATTTTTCTGTCGATATTCATTTCTTTGTTAGTGTTTTGACATCATTGTCTTTTCTTATTCTCCTTTTCAGGGAAAGTCCTAGTAAAGAGCTCAGACATACAAGTTGGAGATCTCATCATCATAGAAAAGGTTTTAATCCTTTTTTCTCTCACTCCTATTTCCTTTTTTCTGTCAGTACAGGGCTAAACATCTGTGTGACCTGTCCCATGAAATCCTGACATACTTTGGGTTGTGCATCATGTTTCACCCAGCTTGTGGGCAACTCGGTGTAATTGCTTGTGTCATATGTGACCTTGCTCAATTATTCAGAGAATATGCTATAGTGAGAGTAGAGTTACGGTGCTGTGAGCTCACACCTATAGTCTGACAGCTTCATATAGGCATGTGTTCCTGAAAAGCACAGCTTCCACTGTATGTGATCATACACAAGATATTCGCGGAATGATTTCTGGCTGATATCACCTTCACCTTAAGATTCCTAAAGTGCTGAGAGCGGCACCGTGCCGTAGTGCTTAGAGCATCCACCTCACAGCAAGAAGGTCCTGGGTTCAAATCCCGGGCTTGGGCGTTTCTGTGTTGTGTTTCCGTTTCCTCCCTGTCCTTGCGTGGGTTTCCTCCAGGTAATCCAGTTTCCGCCGACATTCCAAGGACATGCACATCAGGCTAATTGGCTGTCCACTTTGAATGAGTGTCAATGGTTGTGTGTGTTGCCCTGCGTTGGTCTGGCGAGCTGTTCAGGGTGTACCCCGCCTTCTTTCATTGTCGGCTGAGATGGGCACCAGCCTCCCTGCGACCCTAATAGGATTAAGTGGCTCTACGAATGAATGAGTGAGATGAGAGTGCTACAGAATATTAATCAAGATGTTCAGATTTTGACAAAAAAATTATAATAAATTGAAATCATGAAAAAAAACCCCAACTTCCATCCGCCTTTTATTTGCTTGCTCATCTTATTTCTTTATCCATCCGTGCGTCCATACGTGTAGTTGTTTTTATGAATTAAATGTTTATTTTTTCATGCTGTTTGGGTGTGTTAATGCCTCATATGTTCTGCCCTCATCCTACAGAATCAGAGAGTTCCAGCTGATATGATCTTTCTAAGAACTTCAGAAAAGTCTGGTACGTTCGTTATGCATTTTAAAGTCTCTCTGTTATTACAGATAAATCCCAAAACACTCGCTGTTTTTAATTTTCCTTCATTGCTGAAGAATCTTGATATTGTATAAAGAGGAAAAGGCTTATTGTGGCAGAATAGCTCTAGGGAATCATTAGTTGTGAAGATTTAATGATTGAACCAGTGTTTACTACCATGACTATTTTAATCAGTGGCTGTTCGAACACTTAGAGTTAGCATGCTTTCACTACAAAGTCAGGAACTGGATTAAAGGTGACTCGAATGCAAAGTGTGTGCTTAATGCTTAAAACATTAGGCTAGAGTAATGGAAACTAAGGATTATAGCTTTTTCCATCAATCTGCCATGTGCCAATATGGCTGCTGTGTGTCCTAATGTGAGTGTTGGATATTTAAATGTAGCCATATCGCTCCCTCTGTATAACCTGATGTGATGTTTATGAGTTTAGATCATTCATTTACTAGCATTACATAAGCGCTAAGAAAATTGGGCTTATTGATCACTGGCTGAGGCTGGAGGTTGTCCCTTATAGATGTCCCTTGTCCATCATCCACCCTTCAGTCTCATCAGGAGTTTTTCCTTTACAGTACAGTAAAGGACAGTGAGACGGTGTGTTCTCTATCGATCAACACTTGGATTAAAACCTTCATCATGCTGCTTGACGTTATAGTGGCAGTACTGATACTCCGAACTGAAAAACGAGAGGAGAATTATTCAATCAGTGAATGTGTTCCTGTTTCCCAGGATCCTGTTTTATCCGAACAGACCAGCTCGATGGAGAAACGGACTGGAAACTCAAGGTCGCTGTCGCCTGCACCCAGAGGCTCCCTGCACTAGGGGTAAGAATGTCTTCATGATAGGGTATGTGAGGCAGCAGGGATTGCAAATATTGGACATATACATACGATCAACCATAACTTTAACACCACCTGACTGTTCTGCGGCTAGGCACCGACATACACACCACACTGCAGAACACTGTGTATTCGGACTCCTTTCTATCGTAGCCCGCATTAACAGTTGCAGCAGTTTGTGCTACAGTTGCTCTTCAGTGGAATCAGAGCAGACGTACTAGCCTCTACTCCCCATGTGTATCAATAAGTCTTGGGCAGCCATGACACTCTTGCCATTTTTGGTATGTACTTTCTACTGTCTACCAGGACACCCCACAGGACCTGCTGTTTTGGTGATTAATAGATCCAGTTGTTGATCTATCACAATGTGGCCCTTTTCAAAGTCACTTGGATCCTTTCACTTGCTCATTTTTCCTGCTTGCAACACATCAACTTCGAGAACTGACTGTTCCTTCCCAGTCCTTGGTAGGCGCCACTGTAACGACAGTGTCACACTGCTCATGATGTTTTTTTTAAAGTTATGGATAATCAGTATTTAAAAAAAAAAAAAAAAAGTGTTCTTGTGTGTGTGATTGGGTTTGTTATAGATGCGGAGCACCATTCTTTTTTTCTCAGCCTTGTGAGGCTAATACTGATATAGCATCAGTAGTTTGGTACTTCTCAACGGTGTGACATTTTTATACTGATTTATTCATTCACTCATTCATTTTCTGAACCAATTAATCCTAATTAGAGTTGCAGAGAGGCTGGCGCCCATCTCAGCTGACTCTGGGTGAGGGCGGAGTACACCCTGGACAGCTCGCCAGGCCATCGCTAGTCCCCATCCTTGCCCTTGAATAGAACCAAAGTGAATGTTTTTTGCTATGTACACCCCTCTGCTCAGTGCTCCTTGGCCTCTTTTTAAGCAGTTTTACAGTTATGCAGTGGGTTGAGTTAGACTGAGAGCTGGGGGTGAAGTTACACTTGAAAAACTTCAGATCAAAAACAGGAGAGATAGAGCTGTTTATAAGAGCAATTCGCATTTTTTTAATAAAAATGGGAAATTTATTCAACAGGAAAAAAAAAATCACCTGGGGTTTGTGATTACTTTGGCAGAAATTTAAGAGTAATCAGTGATCAGCTGAGCCAAGAACAGCGATGAAACAGCTGTGAGGGTTTTTTTTTTACCTCAGACGATGACGTTAGAAAGACTGAGATGGATGATGCTTTAATTCAGTTATGTATTCAATTTCTATTGTAAAAGTCTAATCTTTGATGTTTAGTCATGTTCTTTATTTTTATTTGTATGGTGTGTTGCAATATTTTTACATAAGGCCTGGGTTCAATTCCCGGGCTTGGGTGTTTCTGTGTGGAGTTTGCGTGTTTACCCCATGCTTGTGTGGGTTTCCTTAGGGTACCCAGGTTTCCTCCAACAGTCCAAAAATACACAGATTAAGCTTATTGGCTGTTCCAACTTGCCCCTTGGTACGAGTGTAAATGTGAATGATTGTATGTGTGTTGGACCTTCAGTGGTGTGGCGAGCTGTTCAGAGTGTCCCGCCCTCGCCCAGAGTCGGCGGAGAAAGGTGCCAGCCTCCCCTCGACCCTAATTAGGGTTAAGCGGCTTAAAAAGTGAATTAATGAATGATTTTTTTCAGAGGTTACCAGAGCTTTACTTATGTCATTGAGATATTTAAAATGAAAAGAAAAAAATATAGTTTCCCGTACTATATATAATGCTGTACATGGCCATACACACACACACACACACACACACACACACACACAGATAATACCAGGTCAAAAAATCAATATGTTGTTACTGTGTGCTAATATTTTTGCACCACACTGGATGAAAATCCAGCAAGAAATTGTTAAGCATCAATCATCAGTGAATCACCGAGCTGCCGCTTTTGCTTTGAGCGGTAACTCTATCGCCATGTCCTGTGCGCTTTTCCTCCATCAGATGTTCCCTTCTATCCAAGGCTCGTGTTTGATATTGTCGTAAATCTGATTCGCCTGCCGGAGCATTTGTTACACACGAGCCCGTAACCCGAGCCTAAGACACAGGCCGAATCTGTCTCCTCCGTGCCATCCGGGTTTGAAATGACACCCATCCAACAGTTCAGATTTGTATTTTTCTTTCCAAAACCACTTAATGCGATCACAGAATTAAAATTTCAGCAAGCCATCAAATGATTGGAGCGCTCAGGGAGTTGGAGCCGCTGGATCAAGTTTCCTGTGGCCTTGACTTTTAAATATTTTTTCAGGCTGGAAATGTTTCCCTGCATTTAAGCTTTGATAAATGCATGGCTCAGGTTTTATTTAAAGTGGATTAGTTAACGTAAACGAAGCAAATTTATTGCTTTTTTTTGATTGGCTGTTGTAGGTTGACCTTTTCTCACTGATGCACTAATGTATAGGACAGTTTGTTTGTGTTACTTTATTGCTTGGGGGAACTGAATGTTTTTCTTTTCAAACATTTCTTATCCGTATGATGACTGATAAGAGAACTCAGCAGTCTGCAGTGTTGATACCTTTGTCGTTGTAGTCACTGTCAGTGTGCAAATTCCACTCATTTAAAAAATATTTACATGTTTGAAAGTGTAATAAAATACAGATTTTAATTATTGAAGCTCTTAGTTCTATTTGAAGCAACATTCCCTAAAATTTTTGGCAAAATTAAGTGTCATATGACCTAAATAATTTTATGCTATTTTTTTAAAAATCCGGTGTCATCAGGCACACTTCCTAAGAAGGATATTACATGGAAATATCTTCTTTTAAGGCGGCGCAGTGGCATAGTGGTTAGCACTTTCTCCTCACGGCAAGAAATTCCCGGGTTCAAATTCTGGGCTTTGCAAGGGCGTTTCTATATGGAGTTTGCACGTTTTCCCCATGCTTGCGTGGGTTTCCTCTTGTTACTCCGATTTTCTCCCACAGTCCCAAGACATGCACGTTAAGCTAACTGGCTGTTCCAAATTCCCCTTAGGTGTGTGTGTGTGTGTGTGTGTGTGTGTGATTGTGTGTTTGTGTATTTGTGTGTTGATCCTGTGATGGAACGATGAGCTGTTCAATGTGCACCCTGCCTTCACACAGAGTTGGCTGAGATAGGCTTTGGGTTTCAGGCTCCTGCAACCCTAATAATTAAGTTGTTTGGAAAATGAATTAATTAATATCTGTATTTAATGTTGTGGAATATCCATTCCATATCTGCTCCACAGTACAATTGTGTTACTGTAAATATTGCTCACAAAGTCACTGACTACACTTGTACACCTTCTCATTCATTAATGTGCTTATCCAGCCAGCGCAGTGTATAAAAGCATGCAGTTACAGGTCAAGAGCACATGAGCTTCTACTCCTTTCTGCCAAGAACAGGAATCTGATGTTACAGTGAGCACAGGCTCAGTCCAGTAACAGTTTTCCGGTGTTCAGTTGTTTCTGTGAGGTTGGTCCTCGGCTTCCCGTTCTAGCCTGATGGGAGTGAAAACTCGTGTGCTCTTCTGTTTTACCAGTCTACCTATTTTAAGCTTGAATGTGTATGTTCTGCGATGCTTTTCTGATTTTTGTCCTGGTCTCTAAGAAACAAAAGTCTTGATGTTAAAGGGACTAAAAAATAATAATTAACAAACATCTGAAACATCTGATACATCAGTAATGCAGTTTATAAATGTATGTGTTGTGTGTTCCATCTGTGTCAATGTAAAATCCGTAATATACTCTGCATGGACAAAACAAAATTGCTCGCTTTAATACTTTCTAGGAGTGCATTTATCCTTGATCCCAGCATGTAATCCCCATGGCATTGTTGCTTCAGTTGGTCAGATCGAGGCTCAGCAACACTAACGTGGCAATAAAATGAAGTCAGCTGATGAGCTGAATGTACTGAATGAGCAGGTTATCACATCAGTGGACTTTTTCTTTCCTGGTGGCACGGATATAAAATGGGAACTCAAATAATGAAAGAGTGGTTGAGGAATGAGGAATCATTTACACATATGTATTGGCACCCCAGAGTCCCGACCTTAATCCCTATTGAACGTTTTTCGGGTTGTGCTGGAGAAGACTTTATGGAGTGGTTTAATTTCTCCCTCATCAATTCAAGACGTTGGTGAGAAATAAACCCATCGTTGGATGGAAATAAATGTCATGTTGCTTAAGTTTGTTGAAACAGTGGCATGAGAATTAAGTGTTGTAAGCAAGGCTAAAGGTGGAACAACAACATATTCATGTGTGTGACTTTTTTTGGCTAGGCAGTGTACATATGCTCTGTTTAATTGATTTGATTAATTTTGCACTGGTTTAAACGTTTTCCATATTTGCCTGTAAGATTAATCAAATTAGCCATCACTGGCTTTTACATACGTCTGTCCTCAGTTCTGGAGAAAGATTGTTGATATTTGAACTTAACACCTCTCGGAAGCTCCATTCCCAAATTCATGGATGCAACAACAGTTAAAAATACTAATACACCCATCTCCCTTCCAACCCATCACCAACAGGGTACTACACTTGTGCTGGACCTGATTGGCTGGATTAGTGTTGTGTGGCTCACTCTGAGACACATTGTTTCTCATGTGCGGAGCCAGGGCTTTGTACAAACGCAAACACATTTTTTTAGTGTGCACACAGAATGGACAGGTAGTGGATATTCACTGAATTAGAGAAAATGCGTATTGGATTAGAATTGATGACTGCACCTTTAAGTGTTTCCAGTAACCGAGCAACTAATGAAATAATGCTGCTGAGAAAGTTTCATGTTAAGCCCAGTTTCATCTGTTTGTTTTTCTTCTTTTTTTTCTAGGATTTGTTCTCCATCAGTGCATATGTATATGCTCAGAAGCCTCAGCTCGACATACACAGTTTTGAAGGGAATTTTACTAGGGTAAGGAAGTGTTGTGTACTCACATACACGCACACACACACACACACACGCACACACACACAAAGAAAATAAATTAAGCAGAGTGAATCCATATAACCCCCTTAAACCATTATAATAGCCGTTAGCAGATTTTTCATGGGTTTTATAGCAATGCCTGGTCTCCTCCAATGGAGATGACATCCCTGGCTGTTCGGCTCCACCCATGTCCACCGGCTGTGCAGAGCTCCTTATTAACATCAGATTAGTGCAAAGAAAGAGTGAAAAGAAAGCACAAGAGGAGAAAAGGAGAGGGAGCCCCTACACAAAGCCTGTCTTTGTGTACAGTCTTCACTCTTGGCCACACAGCAGGCAGAGGATGGAGATCACTTCCTGCGCTGACTCACCCTCCTGAGCCCACACATATCCGAGGGCTCGAACCGAAAGGGCTGATCCAGGATCCCGAGCGTTCTTGGCTGTATCACCAGGATATGCTTCTTGCTACAGGTTTTGGATCTGTACAGCCATATTAAACACACTTGCACAGAGCTGACACTGAAGCACTGTCCTCACATCAGTGAGAATGTCAGATCCATCCATCTAAATAACCTTCGCTAATGCTATTTTACCCTTCACCGTGCCTTTAAACAGAAGCAGCACATCTCTGCTGAGCTGTCAAAGTTATCATATCAGAAGTCATTTGATCCGTAACCAGATAGACCCCTGATGCTTTGTCATCATATGCGTGCATTTAAGAGCTGTGTGTGTGTGTGTGTGTGTGTGTGTCATAGGTGTCAAAAAACTTCTGCCGGTGCCCTTTAGCCATCTCCTTTGTTTTCACAGTGGGTGGGAATTTCTAACACGTGATTCAAGGATAGGACATTTAAAAAAAAAAAATAATAAAGTTCTATCACAGTTTTTATATGTTATATGAGAAAATTAGCAAACGTTGTACACTCATTGACAAATGTCTTGTCACAATGTGCACATTCATGTGTAAAAGCCCATATCTCACCGACTATGACTTAAAATAACCCCCTGGTGGTTCTTAATAATATGTGCTAGCAGCAGTATTGGAAAGAAATTTCTTCTAATCTTTACAGCTTCTTAAATATAAACGTTCCCGGTTTTGCCTGGAAAAAAGCTTCGTCGCAAAGTTTTAATTTCACTTTCCAGACTTTATTTATTACAGCAAAATAATCCAATGACCTTGTTTATAACTAAATATATATTATTGTAGAAAATATAGTATCATACTGAAAAATTTAAAGCTCCACTCAAGGTCAATAGAGCCTCTGCAAACAAGGCCATGATGGTACCAGACTCCTAGGTGCTTGCCATGATGAATAATTATCATATTAAAAGAATCAGACACCTTCAAGATCTTCAAATTATGAATAAAAAAAAATTGTAAGTGCTACTAAAAATTCTTGAGGCCCAAGACACTTGTAATCCATTTTTAATACACAAATAATCTATTTTAGAGGGCAGTTCATTCATCAAATGGTCAGAAAACAGTCTGTTATCAACCCTGTGGTGAGAAATCTGAGCCACCTGCTGTTGATATTTGTGTCTGGTAATGTCACAAATTGTATGGCAATCCCATCTTACATAGCTTTGTGATACCTCTGTACTGGAGGTGACCATAAACCATGATGTTTCACTTACATACATGACTGGCTCTTTGGTGAGCTCTGGCTCCAGCAATTTTTTAGTCAGTAACAACATTAAGAACAATATGATATTAAATTAATAATTCATCTCAAATATATTTTTTTCTCCATGTTTCTGCTAATAACAGTTTCCACATGTTAGGGCCTTGGTAAGGACATCATGGTGTTCTAGCTGTGTCTTGTACAGGACCTGTATGGTGTATGGTGGATGGTGACCATTGAAAGAAATAACATGATGTAGAGTTGATGCTGAAGCAGACATTGCTTGCTGTGTGTCCTAATGGAGCTTTTGAGGGAATCATCAGGAGAAACTACAACTTTTGTGCAGCCAGTTGTTTTGTGGATAGTTTTTCTTGCATGACTGTAAATTCGGAAATTGTAAATTTACAAATTCCTGTTGCTTTCACAAAACAATCTGTATATTTGTAGGATTAATGTAAGACATCGCTTATGAAAATTGGTTAATAGGTTGGTGAGATATGGCAAGAATGTCCACATGTGCGACAAGACTTTTGTCAACAACTGTATAATGGAAAGATTATTCTGCTTTAAAATAAAAAACATTCCAGGCAGCTTAATTGATTAAAAACCTAAGTAAAGTTTGAGATGCTGGCTTAGGCTGGCACGAGGGTGTAAAGGTTAGCACAGCTGCCTCACAGCAAGAAGGTTGTGGGCTCGAGTCCAGGGCTTGAAGAGGGCATTTCAGTTTATGTTGCTTGTGTTTTCTCCCTGTGCTTGCGTGGGTTGCTTCCAGATACTCCAGTTTCTTCCTACAGTCCAAAGACATGCACAATAGACTAATTGGCTGATTTAATAGTTTTGTGTGTGTTTGCCCTGGGATTGAGTGGCGAGTTGTTTAGGGTGTACCCCCGCCTTTGCCCAGAGTCGGCTGAGTTAGGCTCCAGCCTCCCTGTGAATCTTGTAGGATTAAGTGGTTCAACATGAATAAATAAATTAATGATTAAGTGAATTATATTGCTCATTATTAAAATGAATGAACGTTTATGAATCTTTTTTCTGTCTGTACAAAGTGATGGTGATGTTTTTTTTTTTAATGGATTTGTTTAACGAGTGGCGCATCAACAAGGTGTGCGACTATCAACCAGGAGATCGCAAGTTCGAATCAGGATTGATGCCACAGCCATCCATGACCGGGAGTCCATGGGAGCTAATTGGCCGAGCTCTTACGGGAGGGAGGGATGACATACGCTCACTTCTCTGTCACTCACAGCGATCACCAGCCAATCATGGGCGTCTGTGAGCTCATTCGTACGAGGGGGCAGATAGCGCTTTCCCTCCCAGTGTGTTAGGCATCACATGTCACAGAGGGGGCATGTGCTTGCTTACGCCCCTCCCTGGTCAGTGGTGGTCGTGTGATAGGAAAGGCAAAAAGATGGGTGGGAATTGGATACGACTATATTAGAGGAGAAAAATGGGGAAAAATCCAAATAAATAATAAAATACAAAATAAATAAAATCATGATTCTCACTGTAGCTATAAAATACTAGAAAAGGCACAAAGCTACATGTTTATATAACTGAGTGCAGAATTTGTTGACCCTAATTATAATATAAAGAAAATACATAAGGAATAAAAGACAGCAGTGTTGTGGGCGTTACGGTGACATAGTGGTTAGCAGATCCGCCTCACAGCAAGAAGCTGCTGGGCTCGGGCGTTTCTGTGTGGAGTTTTTCATGTTCTCCGCATGCTTGCATGGTTTCTTCTGAGCACTCTGGTTATCTTCCACTGTCCAAAGACATGCCCATTAGGCTGAAACTGCCCTCTAAAGGGATTTCTGGTATGTTGTCATTCTTAAACAGAGTTTGTAGTCCAGACCATTGGCTTTACTATTTTCTCATATCAAGCCAGTCTTGTATAATTGGTTGTAAATTCCTGAACCATTGTACAAGCATTACGAAACTAGTTTAGTTTTAGTAAATGCTGGAATAAAGGATGCTTGTTTCCTGGCTGTAGGTTTACATCAGTGCAACAGATGTGTGAAATGCCTTGTTAATGGTAGTAATACTGATAGTCAGGACGTGATGTGAAAATTTTTTTATTTATTTTAACACTAGTAAACTAAAACTGGTAGTTTTTATAAGCTATTTAATGCTATGATACTGTGGAATCATCCAAAAGTCCACCATCTATCTGATTTTGCGATTGCCACTGTTAACAAGCAGTTCTCACTACACTGCTAATATTATGTTTGCCCCATCCTGTCCTTAAACCTGAAAAAAGATGAATCATGAACAAGGATACACTACTTCTACTAAATCTTAATAGACAGGCATGGTGTATGATTAGTTTGTTTTATATCAGTAATTTTTTTTATCCCCAGATTTAATTTATTAACTGAATAATTTACACTTATTCAACTGCTTTATTCTACTGGGGTCATGGAGCCTATCTCAGCCGACTCTGGGTGAAGGCGGGGTATACCCTGTACAGCTTCCAGCCCATCATGGAGCAACAGAGACACAAAAATTTACACTCACTCCTAGGGGCAATTTGGAGTAACGAGTCTTTGGACTGTGGGAAGAAACTGAAGTCCAGAAGAAACCCACACAAAAGTGGGGAGAACATGCAAACTTCACACAAAATCACTTCACAGAATCTTCTTTCTATGAGGCGGACAAGCTGAAAACTTTCTCTCTCTCTCTCTCTCTCTCTCTCT
>JAOUQZ010000028.1:5564671-5581901 GCA_028564935.1 Neosilurus hyrtlii
TGATGTTATATTTGCTACAATATTATATATTTAGTTATAAAGAAGGCCATTGGATTATTTTTCTGTAATAAATATAGTATTGAAAGTAAGATAAAATTTTTGTGACAAGACTTTTGTCCAGGCAAAAACAGGAATGTTTATATTAATGAAGTTGTAAAGATTAGAAGAAATTTCATATTTCAAATTTCATACATATTATGCAGTACCACCAGAGGGTTATTTTAAGTCATAGTTGATGAAGATCAGTTAATAGGTTGGTGAGATATGGGCTTTTAAACATGAATGTCCACATTGCCATCAAACTTTTGTCAATGACTGTAGAGGTGCTATAGAAAAGCGAATTGAATTTTTTGCATTTTTTTTTTCGCGTCAAGAAGTTTTGTGATTCCCCATGCAAGCAAATATTTTGCAGCTTAAATACGTATATTACGCAAATGTCGCGAGAACTTCGCACAACAATTCTGCGACTGGTTAGCCAGTAATGTACGATTGGTTTGCGGATGTTTGACGGGAAAGAAAATTAATCTCCTGTCATAATCGCGTTCGACTTTTATTCTCAAGCAATTCACTTTTTATTCACACAAATGAAATGCAAATAAAATATACGGAATATGGCGGATGCCAGCAAGTCTTGAACTTTTTGCGTAGAACTTTCCAACTTGTCACTTTTTCTTGCCAACGAAATCTAAAAATTTCAAACAAAACAAACTTTGCGACCTTCTTACAGCATTGAGACGAGTTTGAGACTACTCCGCATCCGAGCCTCGTTTTGCGACATTCACGGAAATTTCAAACGTTTGAATTTTTTGTATCTGAAACAATGTGCGTGATGTATAAAACCTAAATATCTGTGTGATATATGGATGCATATCAGTGATTTTAACCTGGATTCTCTCTTTTGCTTTAGGGACGCTCCTTGTCATTTAAAACCTTCCTTATTTGGGTGTTGATAAGTGTGTATCAAGGTAAAATCTTTTCTATTTGTCATGTTTCTTCACCTCTTTTTGTTTTGTAGTGCTGACTGTTGCTCAGTACCCTTAGTGCCAGCATGAAGCCCAGACAGTTTTAACCTGTTCCTATAGCTATACCCGGTGATCTCCTTCTGACGTCACAGAAGCAAACATAATTATCTTTAATCTTATGCAAAATCTAGGAAAAAACATAAAACTCACATTGCATCCCTGATTAACAATATAGTGCAAGTGCAATAAAATTTTATCCGGAAGCTCTGAAGCACTGAAGATCCGGCCGTGCAGCGAGCGAGCGAGTAAGCGAGAGGGATCAGTGTCCCTGTCCAAGCGTGACATCCTGACAGCTCCCGCTTTTTAATTAAACCTCAACACACAGAGAGAAGCGACAGTGGGGTCTATACGGGCGACGGCCCTCATTTAATCCGGCAGTTAACTCTGTGGAATGCCCCAAGCCTCCGCCGCATGAAGAGGTGCAATTATGTGATCAGTCAGAGGCCATTAGTCTGAGCCGGGGTGCCGTTTATGATGGAAATGAAAGAGGAGACTGATACAGTAGGCAGTGGTGGGTGGCGTTAAAAAAGCGCAGACTCCCGAAAAAATTCGGTGTTACTTTCTTATGTGTGGGATTTTTTTTTTTAATGCTGATCATTAGAATGGTGTCACAGCCACAGGTTTACTGCTTTTACAAACTTACTTTCAGTGATGACTAAATATAAAAAGTTCTGCAAGAAATTGAACCGTAACCGTGGTGTTAGGTTATGTTGCTGTACACTTTTATTTATAATGCATATTTTGCAGTGATTGACAGCTAAGATTGAATTGTTTCCTTTTTCTCCACTAGGGGGCATCCTGATGTACGGTGCGCTAGTGCTATTTGATCAGGAGTTTGTACATGTGGTGGCCATCTCATTCACGGCTCTGATTCTTACCGAGCTGCTGATGGTGGCTCTGACTGTACGAACCTGGCACTGGCTCATGGTGGTGGCCGAGTTCTTCAGCCTCGGCTGCTACCTCGCCTCACTCGCCTTTCTAAATGAGTACTTTGGTAAGAATGCCTGCACAATAATTCTCTGCCTTAAAGACTCACTTACACTAAATGGTCTATGTTTATGAAATATATCTGGCTAGTCTTCAGAAATGTATAATAATGTTCATGAGATTTATTATTATTATTATTATTATCTTTTGAGTGAAAATGCACGGTGAGGTGGTCATTATTGTGTAATAAACCCCACTGGAGGGGTCAGGACCCTGACACGTACTGGAGCCGGTTCTCTGTGTATTATCCTGCTTATTACACAACTATATACAAAATATTGATTTAAGAATAATTATATTCAATAAATAAATATTTTATTGCTCCTGCTAATAATGTGGTCTGTGGCAATGCTGTGCTAGACTTGACAGCAGTCTGTTGTAAAGAAATAACCGACTACTGAATTGACCACGGCGGCCGGGTGGTGTAGTGGTTACACGTCCTCCTCACAGCAAGAAGCTCCCAGGTTCTATTCCCGGGTTCGGGCATTTATGTGTGGAGTTTGCATGTTCTCCCTGTGCTTGCAAGGGTTTCCTCCAGGTACTCCGGTTTCCTCCCCCAGTCCAAAAACATGCACAGTAGGTTAATTGGCGGTTCCAAATTGCCTATAGGTGCGAGTGTGAATGGTTTTATGTGTGTTTGCCCTGCAATGGTCTGGCGAGCTGTTCAGGGTATACCCCGCCTTTGGCCAGAGTCAGCTGAGATAGGCGTCAGCCTAATTAATATTAAGCAGCTCATGGGCGGGATGTCCCAGGGTGGTAGCGTCCCTCACTGTGACATCTTCTCAAAGAGTATAGGTCATGTGACACACTGGCGAATCATCAAGACAGACAAAAAGGCAGAGGAACCGATTTTGGCCCGGCCCTTCTATCCCATTACATGGGACATCCCATAATAAGCAGCGTTTGAAAGAACCAATAATGCATTAGAGGAAAAGTGATCTTAATCTGTGAATTACCTGGCAGGCAATATTATCAACAGCAGTTGTTAAGTAAGGGTTAATGTACAGTAAATGCTTGCAGAGGGATCAGGAGCCTAATGCACAGTGGAGAAGTTTGGCACCTGAATGGGTTTATTTTGCAATAATTTCTGTCTTACTGTGTATTCTTATGCTTATTACATGATAAAAAAATATTTTATCACTTCCACTAATGATGCACTCAACAGCAACAGTCAGTCATACTTGGCGACAGTACCACAATTGACCAATCAGAATAGAGTGTTCGTATGAGCCGTGTAATAAGGAGAATGAATCGACGCCTTTTGACCAATCAAGTTTGAGAATTCAACACCACTACGGTGAAACGGTCTCAGTGAAAGTCTGTTTATTTTCTAAAATCGTCTCTCTCTCTCTCTTACCCTCCTGTCTCTCTCTCTCTCTCTCCTACTGCTTTGCTCATGGCTTTCACTCAGGCATAGGTAGAGTGTCCTTAGGAGCCTTCCTGGGTAGGTCCTCTGTTCTCTACTTTCTCATGGACTCCCTTCCTCCCTCAGACCCATGTCTTTCCTCCCTGTCACCTCTCGTTCATGGGCTTATGTGCTGTACCTATCAGGAGATGTGCTGTGATTGTGCCCTCAATCAGTGCTTCCTTTTCCAAAACATTCCACCATCACTACTCACTGTATCACCGTCTGCCAGACCCTTTGTCCAGTCAGACACCATAAGTTACTTGACATTGCAAAAGCTCTGATCTGATCTCTCTCTCTCCCTCTCTCTCTTCTCTTGTGTTGTTCCACCAGATCTGTCGTTTATCACGACGAAGGCATTCTTGTGGAAGGTGTGTGTGATCACGCTAGTCAGCTGCCTGCCTCTGTACATCATCAAGTACCTGAAGCGAAAGTTTTCGCCACCCAGTTACTCCAAGCTGTCCTCTTGAGCTGACGGACTCAATTTCAAAGCACGCAATACCACACACACACACACACACACACACACAAGCACATGCACAAACACACATTTATACACACGTATAGCAGCTTAATAGTCACTAGCAGGCATAATGACTGTAACCGTCCAGATTTGGGGATCGAGCTTCACAAAGCTGCCATGTCTGGTTTAAGTGTCTAATTAATGCCATATGCCTCATGCTGTGGAGTATAACTCAATCCAGCTTTTTATTTGTTACTGGGTTATAGATGGACCTGGTGCGTCCTCGTGAACTAGAGACGTTCTGTGAATACTTGAATGAAAAAAAAAACAAGCACAAACAAAAGAAGAAACTCCAGTGCTAAAACTGGTAAAAACTGCTAAGAATGACGCACCTTTGTTAAGTGCTTGTTGTATTCGAGTGCACTTCATTCCAACCTGGGATTTTTTGCTTTCCAGGGCTGTTCGGAGATTTATATATATGTGTGTGTGTGTGTGTGTGTGTGTAGTGTTTTGTTAATGGTGTGCATTACTACTGCAGGGTGTATCATCTGAATGAACTAAGGTTTTTATGAATAGGGTAAACTGCAATGTTATTACTCCCCTGTGAGGATTTTCTTCAGCTGATTATCTTTTTAAACATTTTCTACAGTATGCCTGCTGAATTCATAAATTTGTCCTATTTATTATACACTGAAGGGAAGTTTTTGGCATTTTTGTTTCTCTTTTCTCTTCTCCTTACCTGTGTGTTGCACAAATGACTATAGGCATCTTTGAATGGCTGGATTTCCACTGCGCTGTGATTGGCCATTGAGGATGTAAAGTGTGCCACAGTGCTGTTTTTTTTTCCTACAAAGACATTTTAATCATCTGTAAATAGGTTTAATAAATATATGGGAAATACAGGACCATGCACTGAAGTCCATTAAGCTGACACTTGAGTAATGTTTATTCATTGGTGTCTTCACAGCACAACTTTAACACAAAAGGTTACCATGATGACCTGAGTGTTAGATTTGGTCCTCTTCAGCGGTGTGCATTTTTGCCACCCAGCATTCCTTCATATATGTGTGACGGCCTGGGAAAACCCTTTACATGCCCATATGTTGTGTGTAGCTACCCTGAAAAGCCATTGCTGTGGCATTTAGCTATACAACTATGCAAGCTATGTGTTCAAATCATAAGAAAATCACATTAATAAGGTCTTAGCAGTCATAAAGCAGATTGACTTCTTACATACCTAACCCCAGCTTTTATGGGCAGACTGCACAGGCAAGGTTAACAAAATAAAATATTTTCATATACATATATACACTACCAGTCATATGTATGGAAATATGTAGGTATGTATGAACAGGTATATATGTATTTAATATATATATACTACACAGGAATGTCATAATTGGTTTGGTATCTTGGGATAATAGACATTATTTTTAGTTCAAGTTATTTTCTCATTTCTGATTGGTGGAAAGCAGTGAAATAATTCTTGGTATTGCATCTTGAGCTGTTCAGGGTGTGTCCAGCCTTCGCCCAGTGTTGGCTGGGATGGCCACCAGCCTCCCATAACCCTAATAGGATTAATCAGTTCAGTGAGTGAGTGATGATTCAGAGAATTATTCACACTCCGAGGGTGTTATCCTTTGACCCTTCAACATAATAATTCTCTATATCATACTTAGCTTCATTCAATAATTGCTTATTATTCACCTCCCGTAAATGGGATAATGCTTGAATCAACCGTATGTTAAACTCATTTTCATTTCCTTTTCTTATGTTCCTGTGTAGTGTATACTAAAACAATTATTCGCCTCAGGCTCTGTGGCCTCGACAATCTGTCTTTTGGACTATTCTGTGATATTCACCTCGTCTTCAGTGAATAATTATATATATGCGCTGTATATAATGCCATATATTTCTTCCTAAAGTAGTGTTGTCAAGGTACAGCTAGGGGAAAAAAAGATCACATTTTTAATGAATTTTTTTAGATAGCTGTACATTATTGCCAGAAAACTTGATCCGAACCGTATTGTTCATCTTATCTGGCTGTTTCCCAGATTTCCACTACAGGATCTTGGCACTGTTTTTCCCAAACCGTCACTCATGTAGTTTTTATTGAGATAAAAACTGCTGTCTGCGCCGTTGGCAGCACAATCAGAGTAAATATGAGGTTTAGTTTGTGAGTGCTTGTTTATTAATCACTGCACTCGATGGTTCTCTACTCAAAGTGTATTGATGAGAAATGAATTTTGCCCGGATGTGTTTAAGAACTGAGTGTTATAATTTTTTTGTGTTACTATAAAGAGACAAAGTATTGTAGTACATTCTAAATGAAAACTTTATTTGCTGTACACTGTTGTTTGGTTTAGTGTTGGATTTCGGTATGTATTTGAGTCATGTTGTTGAATCACTCTGTCTTCATGTGAGGATTGAAGTATTGCTGCTTTTTTTCTGCAGTGTGTGTAGGAGTATCCAGCTCTTTGGACACTTTTTTTTATTCCAAGTACTAAAACATTTGAAGAGTAAATTAACCAGCAAAGGTGTTACTATGCTTATAATAATCGCCGCCCTGGCTTTTGATACGCTCAAGCCTGCTTTCAGTGACAACCACTTGTAAAAAAAAAACAAAAACAAAAAAATTGAATGTAATTGTTGGTGTTATTGATATGATTGACTTATAATTGCATAATCAGCATTAAAGAACAACACGTTTGATTATTTAAGTACCTTTTTGAAATTATTTGTAATTTTTTTTCTGATGCAGCTTTCGTGATTTAATATCCAGTTGACCGTAAGGCTTGACTGTGACCACTAGATGGCAGCAGATTCTTGCATGTACCAAGAGTTCAGTACATTTACATTTTACAGCATTTGGCAGGTTACAGTTAGTGCATTAGCAGAAAGTTTACTTACAGCCGGCACTATTTTCATGCATATGCTGTTATAGAAAATTCATCAACACCCTCTGACCAATCAGATTAAAGAATTCTCCAGTACTGCTATCTCAATTTTTTTTTATTTCATATTTTTCATATTTACTGCATTGTAACTTCTGTTTGCTTTCCTTTAATCCCAGATCTAAAAGCTTGCAGTAGTCATATTGTGTTTATTAAGAAACTTCGAAAATGTGTTATCAATGTATCATTCCTGTACTCGCACACATGCACACATTCACCTCTTGCAGCAGGAAACGTGTGGTGCGTTAAAGACCTGATGTTAGCGTGATGGTCCACTGCATTTAACAATCTAGACACTCTCCCTTTCATCTTGGCTTCTCTCTCGGTGATTGCATATACATGCAATAAACAAATTATAACCTGAGCAGCCTTCATCAGAACCTAGACATGTGCACCAGGGCGCTGTCGAAGGTCTTTAGGTTCTCTTCGGAAATGTGAGGTTTGCTGTGTATTTTGTATTTTGAAAAGAAATCAGGAAGCTGAATGCCATGGTGGTGGTTATAGAGATGGCACACATTTTTGCATTTTTTGTTTTATACAGTTGTATGTGACAAACTTTTCTAAACTGTTTTAGTTGTGCACGTCTTAACACGTTTAGAGCAGCAATTTAGTTTATATATGTATTTATATATATTATAGAATATATAATCAGAAATCCTAAATTTTCTATTGCTTTTATTCTAGTTTGTGAAAGTGATTTCCAATTTTTTACCCCAGACCTCTGGTTCTACTTTTGTTTTTGTTTTTTGTTGATTTTCTCATCAAATTCTCATAAAAATTTAACCAATACGTTGGTGCAAGGTTCTATCTGGAGTAGAAACATTCATTCATTTATATATTTTCTAAGCCGCTTATTCCTAATTGGGGTCGCAGGGAGGCTGGCGCCCATCTCAGCCGACTCTGGGCGAGGGCGGGGTACACCCTGGACAGCTCGCCAGGCCATCGCAGAGAAACACACTCACACGTAGGGGTGATTTGGTACAGCCAATTAACCTACTGCACATGTTTTTGGACTGTGGGAGGAAACCGGAGTACCTAGAGTACTCAAGCACAGGGAGAACATGCAAACACACAGAAACGCCCAAGCTGGGAATCGAACCCAGGCCTTCTTGCTGTAAGGCGGTTGTGTTAACCACTACGCCACTGTGATGCCCCGGAGTAGAAACAGTGGGTCCTAAACATGACAAACCCATTCAAAATGAAATAATGGCCACAGCAGGCAAAAATATTTAGTCCTTTATTCATCATCTGTCATTAGCTGATCATAGCATAAACGTTCAGGGCCGCTTTAGCTGAAACGCTGTCATTATAATACTGAGCTTCAAACCATGTGGATCAGAGGACAGACATTACAATTTGCTCCACAACACTAAACTTTCATCTCTTTATATACTGAACGAAGGCCGGAGGTTGCTTTAGGCTAGCATCAGGACTAGACTATCCACATCATGTTTCTGTTTTTTTTATTTTTATTTATTTTTAATTTATTTATTTTTTTTATTGTTTCAAGTCTGAGTAAACTGATCATTTCAACTTCATCTGCATTTCATTTAAAAAAGACGCACTTGAATTAGTTATGCTCGAGTGGTGAGGGGGAAGCCTCGATCATGTGGTAGTGCACATGTGAGTATTTATGGTTGTATAGATCATTTTCACATTTATTTAGAAATCCTGGTTGGTTTTCTGAAATGCCCTGGTACTTGGATAAAAATGTTTTTAGAACGGTTTACACATTCCAGTTATTATTTTTTCTTTGTACTTGTCCCCACTATTCTAACAGCCCTATATAGTTTAGTTTCTTTTCCCAGCATATTGCCAGCTTAGTCATTTGAACTACAGCTAGCCAGACCAGGCTAAAGCAGTTACTGAAAGTAAGATGTTCTGTTCAGTTCTGTTTCAATAATAGTGACTGGCACTGTAACAAAGAAATTTAGGAGTCAGAAATGACAAACTCCCTGAAAAAAAAGAATTTTAGGTCATTATTATAATAACCATTGTATGCTAATTAAATGCTAGAAGTACATTCTCATATCTTCATTGACATCTTCAAGGGCTGGGGCAGTGGTGGCCTGGTGGCCACTGGATTACTGATCTGAAGATCGGGGGTTCAAGCCCCACTATCAACGGGTTGTTGGGCCGGTAATGTCTCTCACTCTGTAGTGAGTGTCATGTAAAAGAACCATTGCTGATTTTCAGCAAGAGTAGGTTGCACAGCTGTCAGCCCTGATATGGGGAGCTGTCTGGGGTGTACTCCCCTCGCACAGAGTCAGCTGAGATGGGCACCAGCCAACCTGCGACCCTAATTAGAATTAAGCGGTCCAGAAAATCAATGAATCTACAAGAGCTCAGATTCCAGATATTCTGAAATTAACAGTAAACAAAATAAAAATTGTATAAGTGTTCTATATGGATACAGTCATTTACCACTTATAGAACTTATGAATGTTGGCAAAAAACTTTTCCCCAAATTCTTATAAATGCACCCCATGTTCCAGACCCCAAAAAATAATGTTGAATTAAAAAATAAATAAATTATCACAGCTGTCCCCAAACTATTTTCAAGGGTCACTAACCCTTTATCCAACATTCAATCTCCTGGATTCATCCAAAAAAATAAAAAATAAATAAGACGAATATATGGGGAACAATTAGCAACAAGTTAGCAATGTCCAAAAGCTAGCTGAAGAACAGATGAAAAATGTATTCGATGAAGAATGTATTTGCATCATTAAAATTTCGTCAAAAAGTAAAAACATCGCAGATTTTTTTCTGCTGAATTTAACCCTAATTCACCAGCTTTCACAGAATATTCTCTTTTGGTAAGACACTCCTTTAGGTTTTTTTTTTTTTAAACTTCAGAGGAGAAAAAGAGGTTAGTGTAGGAATGATTGCTTTATTATTTACCAGATTGTTCTGTGGTTTTACCAAACAATAATTGTAACTTTAAATACATAAAATGAAAGGATTGAGAAATTGACATTACACACAGTCTTGTATAAAATAAAGAATATTAATCACTAAATCTAAATAATTAGTCCGAGATATTAAGATATTCATTCATTCATTCATTAATTTGCTTGTTAATACAATTCATCCTACATGGGCTGCGGAGGGGCTGGAGCCTATCTTAGCCAACTCTGGGCAAAGGAATGGTATACCCTAAACAGCTAAATAATCCATCGCAGGGCAAACACACACGACCTTTCACAGTCATACTCACACCTAGGGGCAATTTGGAACAACCAGTTAGCCTACTGTGTATGTCTTTGGACTGTGGGAAGAAACCGGAGTACCTAGAGGAACCTGGAGAAAATGCAAACTCCACACAGGATCACCCTCACCAAGCCCGGAACTAAAACCCAGGACCTTCTTGCTACTTGGTGGACATGCTAACCACTACGCACCTGAGCCGCCCGATATCAAGGTATTGAGTTAAAATTCCACTTTAATTTTTTTCAGCACATGGAAACCTATTGAAATATTTATTTGTGCTAATTATTTAAATTTTAATTAATTCATTAAGTCATTCACTTTCTGAACTTAATCCTAATTAGGGTTGCCAGAGGCTGGCACCTTCCTCAGCTGACACTGGGCTCTTAGCTTTAATGCACTATTTATTGACATGGATAAATATTGGGGGCAGCTATGACCTTATGGTTAAAGAAGCAGGTTTGGGGCCAAAAGGTCACTGGTTCGATTCCCAAACCAGCAGGAACCCACCTACCCTCCAACTGCTCTCCGGGCGCTGCAGTGTGTGGCAACCCCCTGCTTTGAGTGTGTGTGTGTGTGTGTGAGCTCACTTCGGATGAGTTAAATGCAGAAGGTAAATTTCCCTTAGGGGATTAATACAGTATATAATATTGAGAGTACAAAGTACAAAATATTGAGTTAAAGCTCACATACTCCTTTAACGGATCCATTCAACTGCTTTATTTTTGATCCATTTATCTTCAGGAAGCTGGTGTACAGTGTAAACACCCTGATCTCATTACACTTTGGGTCAGAGTGAATATTAGGAGTGAGATTGTGTTACCGATCATTACATAGCCATGTTACAAACACTGTTAATAAAGCAACATTTTTGTTGAAGTGATTAAAAACATAGTCTTCAGTACAAACTCTAAGCATTTTCCGAAACTGCTGCTCTGCTCTCTCAGTGTTGTGGTTTTTACTTAGTGTTGGAGCCTAGGCCCCATGGCGGAGCTGTGTTCCAAGGCCCACTGTTTGCTCACCAGGCCCAAGGGAGCTAGTGCTATCCCAGAATCCCCTCCCTTTTGGATGGTGGCCACTGTCTCCTGGCAGCAGCTTTACACAACAGGAAACAGACTGGGGATTCCGTCACCATGCCGCAGTCAAAGAGAGCATTGAGTGGAGACAGGAAGGCTGTGTAAAGAGCAGAGGGAGAGTGCCGCTTAAAAGCTGCTCATACTGCCGTTACTGTTTCTACTTTAAGCATTTTTTTAATATGCCTTTCTCAATTTATTTTTAAATGTGTCCTGTCACGGGTGCTTGAGTCACATTGTTAAAGTAGCGAAAATAACGTTTAATTACAATCCCTTGTTAAGCATGAATAAGGACATATGTGAAAACACACACACAGTGCGGCTGTAATTCTTTTACGTGCTACATCTTCTATTTTCCTCAAGTTTGTAATTCTTCAATTATTATACAATTCTGATACTTAACGCGATGACGGCACCGACTAACCCTTTTCATTATTACTAATTTAATCCATAACATTTTAGGACTGTGGAGGCAGAAAAAGCAATGTTTCTCATCAGCACGTGGTCCAAACCAACGTCATTCCAGCACAGCAGACCTTAAAACAGACCCCATCCTGACACACATGGGCTGACCTGTGAGGCCACAAATGGAGGTGAGTATGCACATGACCTCAGAGTCTTGCACACTCACAGAGGTTAAATGTGGAATTGGTTTATTTTAACAGCTTTCAGAATCGCTGACATATTGTTTGCAGATGCAGTGCATCACCCCTCATGGCATCCTTATGAATGTAGCAGACGTTTTCCCGACAGCTTCTGGACGTCACGACGTTTCGCTGTCGAACATCTGTAACAGATCTGGAGCTAAGGTTCCCTTTACACAAATATACATGTTTAATGTATTTACTTTATCTATTAGGGCTGAAGTATTTTTAAAACTTGTTTACTGCATTTTTTATGAGGTGCTGAATAAAATCACTGGTGCTATATTAGCGCTAAGCACAGAGCTGTGTGAGCTACAGTGGGCCTCATCGGTGTAATTTACCTGCTAGGAGAATGAATACCAACTTCACAGATTATAACATTTATAACAGCATTGGGATGTTTGTTTGTTTGTCTGTCTGTTAGCAACATTACTGAAAAAGTTATGAACGGATTTTGATGAAATTTTCAGGATGAGTCAGAACTGGTACAAGGAACGACTGATAAAATTTCTGGCAGGGATCCAGATTACTGTCTGAATGCATGGAATTTTAAAAGATTTTTTTTTTTGTTTTTCTCTACCCCCTGGTGGTTATTTTCCAAAATAGCTTTTATTGAGAGTAATATTATATTTAACCGAGAGGGGGCGACAAATATTTAAAATATTATATTTTTTACCTTCGCCAAGGAGGTTATGTTTTCACCAGTGTTAATTTGTTTGTGACCATAGGTGAGGGTAGGAACATAAATTGACTGGTAAATTGAGAGCTTTGCCTTCTAGTTCAGCTCCCTCTTCACCACGACGGCCCGGTACAAGCTCTGTTATACAGCTGAGGCTACACCAATCCGCCTGTCAGTCTCCCGCTCCATCCTTCCCTCATTCATGAACAAGACCCCGAGATACTTGAACTCCTCCACTTGAGGTGTCAAGACCTCATTCCAGACACGGAGGGTGGATTCCACCCTTTTCCGACTGAGAACCATGGCCTCTGACTTGGAAACAATCACGAGCTATGGTGACGAGCTTTGGTGACCGAAAGAACAAGATCGTGAATACAAGTAGCTGAAATGAGTTTCCTTCGCAGGGTGGCAGGTCTCTCCCGTAGAGATAGGGTGAGAAGTTCTGTCATCCGGTAGGAACTCAGAGTAGAACCGCTGCTCCTTTGCGTTGAGAGGAGCCAGTTGAGGTGGCTCAGGCATCTGATTAGAATGCCTCCTGAATGCCTCCCTGGTGTGATGTTTCGGGCATGTCTAACCGGGAAGAGACCCCGGGGCCGACCCAGAACACGCTGGAGGGACTATGTCTCTAAGCTGGTTTGGGAACGCCTTGGTATCCCCCCCAGAAGAGCTGGAGGAAGTGGCTGGGGAGAGGGACGTCTGGACCTCACTACTTAGGCTCATTACCACTTCTAATAGCAACATTACTCAAAAACCTATGAACAGATTTTGATGAAATTTTCAGGATGAGTTAGAAATGATACAAGGAACAGCTAGCCAGGCAACACAAACACATACAACCATTCGCACTCACACTCACACCTAGGGGTGATTTGGAACAGCTAATTAGCCTACAGTGCATGTTTTTGGACTGTGGGAGGAAACCGGAGTACCCGGAGGAAACCCACGCGATCACGGGAAGAACATGCAAACTCTACACAGAAACACCTGAGCCTGGGAATCAAACCCAGGCCTTCTTGCTTCACTTGCTTCACTCCCACCCCAACTCCTATACTACACAGGGTAGATTCCACTTCCCCTTCCCTTGCACAGTTTTCCAATCTCACAACTGAAGACATCCTGCAAGTCATCTCATCATGCAATCCTACCACCTGCTCACTGGATCCAATCCCTTCCACAATACCCCAGACTATCCCACAAGACCTTCTCCCCTTTACTTCCACTATCATCAATAACTCTATCATCTGGTCATGTACCAACAGCATTCAAAAGAGCCAGGGTTCTACCCATCTTAAAGAAACCCTCTCTGGATCCATCAGACATCAACAACTACAGGCCGGTATCGCTTCTTTCTTTCCTTTCTAAAATCCTTCAAAACACTATTTATAACCAAATATCTTTCCATCTTTTGCAGAATAACCTCCTTGACCCTAATCAGTCTGTTTTCAAAGCGGCACATTCCACAGAGACAGCACTCTTGGCTTGTCACTGAGAAGCTACATGCTGCAAGATCAGCCAAGATGTCATCGGTCCTCATCCTCCTCGACCTTTCAGCAGCATTTGACGCTGTCAACCACGAGACTCTCTTGTCCATCCTCAGGAGTCTAGGAATTTGTAGTTCAGCATGGCAATGGTTCGCTTCCTACCTGGAAGGTTGCTTGTATCAGGTTACATGGAGGGGATCCACATCTTCTCCATGTCTACTTTCCACTGGTGTTCCCCAAGGCTCAGTCCTTGGTCCGCTTCTGTTCTCTCTTATATACTAGGTCTCTCTGTGATGTCATCCTCACATGGGTTCTCATACCACTGCTATGCAGATTGCACTCAACTTGTTCCATCTTTTCCTCCCTCAGACATTGATGTTTCTGCCCGGATCTCTGCATGTCTGACAAGTATCTCCTCATGGATGACACTTCACCAGCTGAAGCTTAATCCCAGCAAGACTAAATTGCTGACTCATCCCCACATCAATATCTTGCAATCACGAAGCCTTGGCGTAACCATGGACAATTGCCTGTCCTCCTCATATCACCAATCTTTCTCGATCATGTCGATTCCTCCTCTTTAACATCTTAAGGATTCGCCCATTTCTTTCCATTGAGGCCACTCTGATACTTGTTCATTCCCTTGTTATCTCAAGACTAGACTACTGCAACTCACTCCTGGCAGGTCTACCTTTGAGCGCAACCTCTGCAACTGATCCAGAATGCAGCTGCACGGCTTGTTTTCAATCTTCCAAAATTTTCCCACACCACTCCCCTGTTACGATCTCTCCATTGTCTTCCTGTAGTTGCTTAAACCTTAAAACAGTAATGCCTGCCTACAAAGACAAAAATGGACCCGCATCCTCCTACCTCAAAGCACTTATTACACCTCGCACTGCACCACGTTCTCTCAGATCCTCTAGCATTGCTAGACTGGTCCCTCCTTCTACCAAGGGTCAAGGGAGAAATGCATCAACGGCCTTCTATGTTTTGGCTTAAAGGTGGTGGAATGAACTTCCTCTGGATGTTTGGACAGCTGAGTCACTGGATATCTTCAAACGACGGCTGAAAATCTACCTTTTTCGCTAGTACTTAGACTAGCACTATTTTGTAATTAAATAAGTAATTAATTAAAAAAAAAATTTTTTTAACAGTATTTTATTTACTTATTTATTTTTACGCGCGCGCACACGCACACACACACACACAAGACCTACCCACTGAGTTCGTGACTGATGGTATACTTAGTCTGTGTCCTGACAAACCATTATAAGAATATATTCACTGATAATGACTTTAAAGCACTTCTGTAAGTCGCTCTGGATAAGAGCGTCTGCTAAATGCTGTAAATGTAAAGAAGCTTTGTCATTTCAACCAAATATAGCTGACACAGTACATAGTGAAATGAACCAACGTTTCTACATTAATATACAACAACAATCAAATAATAAAAAAAAAAAAACCAACACAGCTAAGACCAAGGTGTTCGTGCACTATGTGCAAACAGTGCAAAAACAGTACAAAAAGATGACAACACAAGAATGAGATACTTAGCACTGAAAGAAAAAGATGAGATGGAATTAGAAAAAAATTTATTGTACAAAGTAGCAGCTGTTGAGGTGGTGCAAATAGAATATAGGCATAGATTTAAATGTAAACACAGCAGTGTAATGAAATAATAACAGGTTTGAGGTAGTGCAATAAATAGTGAACAACGCTCTTATCCAGAGCAACTAACAGAAGATTTAATGATCAATTAAAAATAGAATTCCTTTCTTCAAGTTCATCTCTTTTAACAATTGCTACCCATATCAGATCTCAGCAAAAACTGAGCTTAATTTGATATGCGTATCTATGCATCTATTCTGGCTGATTGTACATTGTGCATAATATACTAAAACACACTGTGGAAATACATGAACATAAAATGCATGACTTACAGGGTTAAATTGTGCATAGTAGTACATTTTCAGGTTAAGTGATTATTGAGTGTCCACATATATGACTTTTACTGTAGAACACTGATCGTGTCTTTCTCTTGGTGTGTGTGTGTGTATCTTTGGAAGGTTCAGTCCTTGAACCATTATTCCCTTGTGGTGATAGTAAATGTCCAGGTGGGGTCCTCAGTGTCACAAGTTCTTTAGAGGTTAGTTGGAGACGCTTCTAGGTTCATCTTAAGGTCAAAATAAGTCAGGAGAGTTATTATTTTATAGCCTCTGAAACATTCCTCTTTGATCTGATCTAAGCATCATCGACGGAGGTCATTAGAGAATTAACACCTCTATTTCGTGGCACAGAAGAAAGTCTAAGTTGTTTTTTTAGGCGATTGGTGTTCCGTCTTTCCCATTGAAAAACACTTTGGAGGGGCCATCTGGCCTGGAGGAGAATTTGCATGATATGAGGCTGTTGTCTGCCTACATGATTCTGTTTAAGGTTCTGGCCATTGGGTCATAGAATGTTTTTTTTCTTCTTTAACAACTTTGAGATGACCCTCTCTTGATACATATGTTTTCAAATCTAAAAAGTTTTAAATCTGCATTTCTGAATCCTACACTAGCATTTAGCAAAAATGGCTAATAAAGACACAATATGAAGAGGGGTACTGGGCATTCAAAGAGACCTGGGAACTTGAGTTTTACTTTGTCTCAAACTGTGCAGGGAAATGCATGTCATGTCATTTCAGAGTGTATAAGGTTTGATTTTGCCGCACCAGCATGAAGTTAAATATCCAATGTTTAGTATTGACATTCCAAGGAAGGGCAGCAACAGATGAGCCTCAAACATATTTAACCTCAAAATCGCATAAACTGATACAAAATATTCAGCCATATACTGATCAAGAGGGACATGGGGTTTACTTGTTAGGGGATTTTTAAAGTAGATTCAATATGGGTAAATTATATATAATTTTTTAACTTGGGGTCTGACCTACTCAAAATTAACAATTTTTAGCACGAGCCTTGTTATAAGAAGAAAAAAAGGAGGTCCAAGTCACTTTGACATTGTATTATGAAAATTGGGTGAATTCAGATTTAATATTCTTCTGTTGGCTTCCCCTGCCTTAGTCAGTATTGATTGGAAGTTACATTTGTACTTGTTAATAGTATAGAATTAGGTAATTAATGTTTGTGTTTTAGTAATTCAATTTATATATATATTTACCTAGATATGAAACAAAGTATGTTACGTTTGTCAGATCACCTTTATATCTATGTATATATTTCTCGTGTGTGTATGTGTGTGTGTGTGTGTGTGTGTGTGTGTGTGTGTGTGTGTGTGTGTGTGTGTGTGTGTGTGACCCGATCTGGCAAA
>JAOUQZ010000028.1:5582001-5599975 GCA_028564935.1 Neosilurus hyrtlii
ATCTCAAGACTAGACTACTGCAACTCACTCCTGGCAGGTCTACCTTTGAGCGCAATTCAACCTCTGCAACTGATCCAAAATGCAGCTGCACAACTTGTTTTCAACCTTCCAAATTTTTCCCACACCACTCCACTGCTATAATCTCTCCATTGGCTTCCTGTAGCTGCTCGCATTAAATTCAAAACACTATTGCTTTCCTACAAAGCCAAAAATGGGCCTGCTCCCTCCTACCTCAAAGCACTTATCCCACCCCGCACAGCACCGCATTCTCTCAGATCCTCTAGCACTGCTCGACTGGTCCCTCCTTCTACCAAGGGACAAGGGAGAAATGCATCTAAACTATTCTCTCTTTTGGCTCCAAGATAGTGGAATGAACTTCCTCTGGATGTTCGGACAGCTGAGTCATTGGGTATCTTCAAACGACGGCTGAATACCTACCTTTTCCAGCAGTACTTGACTAGCACTATGTTTTTACACACACACACACACACACACACACACACACACACACACACAACCTGCACACAACACTTATCCACTGAGTTTTAACTGATGGAATACTTAGTCTGTGTCCTGACAAACCAGTATAAGAATATATTCGCTAAAAGTGACTTTAAAGCACTTCTGTAAGTCGCTCTGGATAAGAGCATCTGCTAAATGCTGTAAATGTAAATGCTGTGAAGAGGACGAACTAACCACTGCGCCATGCCGCCCCTAGCCAGAATTTGTTATCAAATTAATCCACACCATCAGACCAATCCGATTCAAGCATTCAACGGCACTGTTCTATAAATAAAAATAATAATAAACTAGAAAAGCACTCAGAGAGCACAGACCTCCGCCAAGGCCGTTCAGTACCCCCATATGGTATTGTAAGAAATGCAGCATGTTTATAAATTCAACTTTTTTTTATTATTTGAACCCTACTATGCAAACACACAGCCAATGATTGCATTGTGTATAGGGCCTGCGTTGAATAAGAGGCCTTGTAGTTGGATGAGGAAGTTTTAATAATTGGATTATTCTTGTGATAATTGCCCTAAAAGTTGTTTAAAAAGGTAAAGGAATGAGATTACACCATCGAACGCAAGCCTGGACATTACAATTCACTATGGTCCAGACACAGTAACTCAGATGACTATGTCATCCACGCTAAGAAACTTTTAAAAATTCCCTGCATCCAGACAATAATCTGTATCATTGCCAAAATTTAATCTATTGTTCCTTGTATCATTTCTCACTCATCCTGAAAATTTCATTAAAATCTGTTTTTGAGTAATGTTGCTAACAGACAGACAGACAAGCAATCACAAACAAACCAACGCTGGTGAAAACATAACCTCCTTGGCAGAGGTAATAAATGAAATGGTTTTTTTTTCAATCACAAAAGAAAAAAGTCACTAATTTTCCAATGTCAGTTCATCATCTCTGCTTTTATCTTTCAAACAGATAGCTGGTTTTGCTCTTTTAAAAAAAATTACCACAGATCTCATATGCAGCGAACGTATTAACCGTGACGCTGTCGAGTCATTAGGCTACAGAGCCCTACGGGCAGCCAAAGCAGGTTTGTAGGGCCGATCAATATGATCATTCATGTCACTACACACAATGCAGATTAGCAAAGCCCATTCTTATTATTCTTGATCTAGCTGGATACAGGATAAAACTGGCTGTGTGTACTATGGAAAAAGTACTGTCCAACCTGTTTGTCAATCAGCATGACTGTAGCTATTTATTACCAGAAACTGGGAGAAGTGTTTACAGCAGCACGCGGTTCAGTTTCACATAGCTGGACAGGAGAGAGAGAAACACATGCCCTGCTGCTCCAATTAGGGCACTCGCCCGTGGGCGTGAGCTTTCCATGAGGTCAAACCAGTAAACGGCACTTTCATCATGACAGGAGAGAGGATGCCAGAGGTGGGGGAGAGAAATAGCGATTATGTCCCCATGATTAATGTTCTTCATGCTTTCACTGGTGCTATGTGTGCTTGCAGCACTTTTAACAATAAGCATGGTTACAAAGCAGCTTTACTGAAATCCAGATGTAGATTTAGAGCCCTAATAAGCACGCCAGAGGTGACGGGGCAAGGAAAACTTCCTGCGGAGGGAAACTCAAAAGAAACCAAAGTTACTTTTTTAAAGTCCTCTTCAGACTCCCAGTCTTCTTTAAACAACTTATAAAAGAATGAAAGCTTCATGTGGGGTTGAAGCTGTATTCTATACATTAGCACACAACCCTTGGAGCAATTAATTTCTCATTTGCCTGCCAATGAAATCAGGGTTGAAAACATGCTTCCAAATAATAAGTGTACACTTATTAAAACCGTCCTCATGTCAGAGGCGTTTGGATATAACGTGTATCTCAGGAATCATCACAAGCACCTTATTTAGTGTTTTAGACTGATAGGAAGAAACCAGGGAACCCAGAGAAAACCTTCACAGATAATCACGCGACACTCCACATGGCTCAGGATTAAAGTGGAGCTGTGTGTATAAATGACGTTGGTGGTGTAGTGGTTAGGGTGTCGAGCTCGTGGTTGAGAGGCCGTGGGTTCAAATCTCTGGTATACCCCCAAGATCTCTGGGCTGGGTCTTAACCAGAAGTGTGCCTCTGTTCACCCAGCAGTAAAAATGGGTACCAGTAAAATTTCTGGGAAGGTAACCTGTGATGTACTAGTGTCCCATCCAGGAGGAGTTGAACTCCTAGTCACGTCACACTAAGAAAACCCGGGGATAAAGCTTGATGAGCCACTAGGCTCAGGTGATAAAGTCCAACAGTGTGTATAAATGAGCACCTTCCAGGTTTGTAAAGATTTAAGGTTATCAGTAAAACTGCTAGAAACATATCCCTGACCTGATTAGTGGAACAAATCAGAAAATATTAAATAATACAAGAGTTTGGTGGGATAGAGCAGCGTGTAGCCTGGGCACTTTGTAGCTTCAGGTTAAATACTTAAAAAAACAACAACAACAAAAAAAAACCCCGGGATATTCAAGTTTACTATCTGTGTACCACCTGTCGGATAGGGGACTCCAAAAAAAACATGCCCTCTATCCATTTAGTTGAATCCGACTCTGGGCGAGTTTGCAACCATAGAGTTTTCTTAGGGAGTTTTTTTTTACAGGGCAGTGGTTATACCAGTGGTTAGCATGACCAACTCACAGCAAAAAGGTCCTGGGTTCGAGTCGTGGGCTCGCTGAGAACGTTTCTATTGAGTCTGCATGTCCCCTCCGTACTCGCGTGAGTTTCCTCTGGGTATTCCAGTTTCCTCCCACAGTCGAAAAGCATGCACATTAGGCAAATTAGCTGTTTTAAAGTAGCCATAGGTGTAAGTGTGAGTGTGTATATAAATGGTTGTGTGTGTGTGTGTGTTGCCCTGCAATGGACTGGCTAGCTGTTCAGGGTGTACCCTACCATCGCCCACAGTCAGCTTAGACAGGCTCCAGCCTCCCTAGTAGTATAATACAGTTTGGCAAATGAATGAATGAATTCCTTCACCTTCTCCATGTACCTGGGCTGGGGACCAGCATGAACCTGTGCTGCCACAGTTGCACGGCTGGACCGAACCGGTATTCTAGAACACCTTGGTGAATAGGTGATAAATTGCCCCTTAGTGTGTGTGTGTGTGTGTGTGTGTGTGGTGGGGGCATACACAGTGTTCCTTGGGTAGGTTCTTGATCTACAGTGTCCTTGATCAGGATCAAGTGACCGCTGAAGATAAATAACGACCAGCCAAAACTATGTGTGTTTAATATTAAGCCAACCCAAGAAGTTCGGTACAAGATGATGGAAGAACGTCACTCAATCACTTACTCGCTCGTTTGCTCGCTTCCACTTATTCCTACTAGGGTCATGGGAAGGCTGGAGCTCGGTCGACACTCGGCGTACATTCTTTTGCCCAACCATAGGCTCAACACACACACACACACACACACGCTGCCATCCACACTCACACCTAGGAACAATTTGGAACAGCCAGCTAGCCAAATGTGCATGTCTTTGGACTGTGGGAGGAAACCGGAGTACCTGGAGGAAACCCATGCAAGCACGGGGAGAACGTGCAAGCTCCACACCGAAACCCCGAGCCTGGGACTCGAGCCTGACCTTGTTGCTGACCTTGTTGCTGACCTTGTTGCTGTGAGGCGGACGTGCTAAGCGCTACCCCACCATGCCACCATGTCTGTTTTTGTAGCAGTAACAGGTTCAGTGTGCTGTGGTGACCCTTCAGCCTGGACTCTGAACCCTGCACTTGAGCACCATGTCAACACAGTGAGTCTGAGGAATCGTCCAGACTCTTCTGTAGACGGGAAACAAACGTCTGACGCTCACACAGTCATGACTTTTGTATTTCGTTTCCTAACACCGCCGACTCTTAAAATAGAGCCCCAGTGTTTGTGTTTATTTGTGAGCGCCGACGCACTGCGGTTGCTAAGCGACGGACTGTCGTTTACCAGGCAACCGTTTCCGGCGTTCGTGAAACAGCCGAACTAATACACCGCACATTCTCACAACATTTTCATCCATTAACGGATTTATTATTGTTACCGTCGTTATTATTATAATACTTTGGTATTCTTCGTTTTCTACTTCCGCAGCAGTCAGTTCCTCGCGCGCCCATCTGGAAACGTGGAGGAGGCAGAGTCAGGGTTGCCAGATTGGTTTAAAATGGTAAGCCCGAGAACTACAGCACAGTTATACGGGGTAGGAACACCTCTCATTCATTCGTTCATTCATTCATTCATTCATTCATTCATTTTCTAAGCCGCTTGACCGTGATTAGGGTCGCCGGGGAGGTTGGCGCCCATCAGCTGACTCTGGGCGAAGGCGGGGTACACCCTGAACAGGGCCAACACACACACAACCATTCACACTCACTCTCACACCTAGGGGGGATTTGGAACAGCCAGTGTGCATGCTGTAGCCTACTGTGCATGTTTTTGGACTGTGGGAGGAGACCGGAGTACCTGGAAGCATGGGGAGAACCGCAAGCGTGGGGAGAATATCCGAGCTCCAGGAATCGAACCCGGGACCTTCTAGCTGTGAGGTGGATGTGCTACCCACTGTGCCAATTCTCTTAGGGTAATAGAGGAACATTTTTTAGCAGTAATTGTTGTTTATTCTAATATGGAATCATTCTTGGGCAGCGTGGTGACACAGCTGTTAACGCGCCCACCTCACAGAAACGAGGTTCTAGGTTTGAGAGCCGGGCTCAGCAAGGACGTTTTGTGGAGTTTGCATGTTCTTCCTGGGACTATGTGGGTTTTATCCGGATACATCAGTTTCCTCCCACAGTTCAGAGACATGGAAATTAGGCTAACTCACACTCTCACTCACTCCCTCATTTGCCGAACTGCTTAATCCAACTTGGGTCGCAGGGAGGCTGGAGCCTATCTTAGGCAAGGTATTTCCTAAACAGTTCATCAGACCATCACAGGGCAACACACACAACCATTCACTCTCACACTTTCACTAAGGGACAATTTAGAACAACCAATTAGCCTGATGTGGCCCTGCGATTGGCCTAGCGAGCTGTCCAGGGTGTACCCCGCCCTCGCCCAGAGTCAGCTGAGATGGGCACCAGCCTCCCCGCGACCCTAATTAGGAATAAGCGGTTCAGAAAATGAATGAATGAATGAATGCATTAGCCTGATGTGCACATCTTTAGAGTGTAGGAGGAAGTTGAAGTACTGGGAGGAAACCTATACAAGCACAGTAGGATGATGAAAAGTCCACACAGAAACACCAGAGCCCGGTACTGAAATCCAGGAGCTTCTTTCTGTGATTGCTTTTATAAACAGTGCCAAGTAGATGCCTCTGAACACACTAGTATGCCAGAGTCCAAGGATGTAGGTGTATTTAATAACAAGTGACCAGTAAGTAAGTGTACATAGTATTTAAAAATCCCTACTGAGCCTGATACAGTCAGAATCACACACACACACACACACACACACACGCCTTCTAAGACTGCCATGTCTTATGTCTGGGCTAAAAATGTTCCATGGTACCATGGATGGGGCAGCAAAAGGATGGCAGTTTGTGTATAACAACAGATGTCTACCTTTATAGTATGTTCATTCATTAATTTTTTCATCTTGTTTATCCCAGTCAGAGTCCCAGTGGATCTGCGACCCATTCTGGAAACTCTGGGTGCAAGACAAGCCCCTCCCCATCAAACAATAGTATTAAGGAGATTTTGAACAGTTGTATAGCAGCTTGTTGCATATTCAGTGGTGTTGTCATATACTGAATCGTTGACTTGTGAATGTGAATTAAAATTGTATGATATTGTATTGTATCAGCCTCAGTATCATACATTAAATACTATGTCACACTGTATGGAAGCCTGAACATTACAGCTCACCCTCAGTGACTTCCTTCATCCTTCCTATCACTTATTCACTCATTTATAGAACTGTTTAATCATAGTAGGGTTCCGGGGAGGCGGGAGCCTAACTCAGCCAAGAGTAGTGAAGGTGGTGTACACCCTTAACAGCTTGCCAGACCATTGCAGGGCCAACACACACACACACACACACACACACACACACACACACACACATACAAACAACCAATTACACTCACCTCCATACCTGGGGGGAAATCTGGAACAGCCTATTAGCCTAATGTGCATGTCTGTGGGAGGAAACCAGAGTACCTGAAGAAAACCCAGGAAAGCACAGGGAGAACATGTAAACCCCACATTGGAAAAGTTCAAGTTCGGGACTCGAACCCAGGACCTCCATGCCGTGAGGTGGACATGCTAACCACCACACCACCTTGCTTCGCTCTCTTGGTGAATTATTTTACACACTGGAATCCCTCAATAAATGCATCTGTCAATCTTTGTGTTAAACAAATCAGCTGATCAGCCTATCAAACCCCTAATATATTAAATCTTTTCCAAATCAACTTCTTTCAGCAGTAAAAAACGAGGAACTGGCAACACTGGAGAGAATCCCTCTCGTTGTCCACTGAGACGTGGTCTGTGACGTCAGACGGGGGGGGCGTTACTAAACCGAGGTATTTCCCGGCTTTGTAAAGCAGCGGAGACCTCACCGCGTGAGCTAGTGCGTCACGAAGACCCCGAGCAGCCCGGCACTTCAGATACAAGTCCTGAAATAAAACGACGACACCGGATTCATAGGAGAATTGAAAAAGAAAAAAAAAAAGAAGAGCTAATAAGAAGTAACATACAGTTTGGACTTTAAATTAGCGGCTTTATGAATGAATGATGCGCACTTTTCCTTGACAGAGTTACTGTGTTCCAGCATTGGACAGAATTGAGCAATTTTTACCCCAAAGTTTTTGGAATTATACAGAACGTGGACGGTTAACTTTCACCAGAGAGGAAGCATGAAATCAGCAGATGAAGGTATTAATTTATTATTATTATTATTATTATTATTATTATTATTATTATTATTATTACTATTACTATTATTATTATTTTATTATTTTTTTTATTTTAAGTAATGCATGTTGGCTAGAGTATGTTTTTACCAACTTACTCAAATACTGAAATGTGAAGGTGAAATATTAGCCTTCCCCCTGCTGTAAAATAGTAAAGGCGTTGTCTTTGATGAAGTTTGCTGAAGGAGACTGGAGCTTGACTTGGAGTTGAGGTGGGCGTGGTTCCTACTTCACAAACAGACCGTTATACAGTTTTCTCACTCAGTGTTAGAGCAGCACCTACTGCTTCATGAAGAGACTGTTTCATATAAGTCTAAGGAAACTATTAAACCCATACACTCTATGAATGGTGAGGTGTGTGTGTGTGTGATACTCTTTTGTAATAGCCCAAGCTTTCTATTTTCAGTGCTAGGGATGCTGGGCTTGTTGCTCTCTTTGACTTTATTTAGTGGAGTTTGTGGTTTCGGGGTCTGGTCTGCGTGGCACTGGCTTTTACAAGAGACTGTTCCTAATTTCCTTGTGGGGCTCATGCACAAGAGAGTGCATAATTTCTTACAGACTACAGCTACAGTCTGGGGAAGAGGTGCTCCACACGTTTAAAGGAGGAAGGGATTGCAGCTATATAAAGATGGTCTCATTGGAGCCCTTTCAGAACTGTATTAGAGGGACAAACCTAAACCCCATTTACGATGTTTAGAAAAGGATGTGCAGTTTTTAGACTGGACCCATTCAGAGACCCTCTCTATCTGACTTTTAAAAAATCAATCAGTCAATAAGTTATAAATGGGCAGTTAAGGCTTATTGGTTTAGTAAAGGTGTATCGTATGTGTGAAGATGTGTTGTATGGTTAAATGTTTAGACTTGTAGAGTATCTACTTAGTTCTGAGACAGATGGTCTAGTATTAACTTTTCACCACTGGCAGTCATGTGACAAGTACAGCCTCTGTGAAATTGCCCCATACCCAAAAAAAATCACTTTAGAAGTAATACTTGCTAGTTTAAATAAATTTTTTTTTTGCATACAATTTCATATTTAGAATGAGTTTTTAGGTAATCATTAAACTGTCAGCATGATGAAAACAGTGTAGTCTGTGATTTAGGGTCATATACTAATTTTCTGTTTTTTCTTTAAATGTTTTGCTTTGTGCTCTTGGGATCATATACCATAACTGACCTAATGTTTAGACTGGCTGGATGAATGAAAAGATTACTTTTCCATCCGTTTTTGTGTTTGATTAGCTATTTTTAATACACGGGTATTTTTGGTTGCAGTCATCATAGTGCCTTTGAATTCAATTAGTTTCAGCAGCTATACTGCTTTTAAAAAGCAAACCCACTGCCTTACTACATAAAATGTTTAAAACATAAAAAACAATTCATAGTTGTTATGTCAGCCATATGATAGTAAATCACCATACACTTCTCTCTGCAGATGCATACAGCTACACACCAAACATCAGCCTGTCCCTTCCTTTGAGTAGCCCTTGCATTCCCACCCAGTACCACAACCTTCAGACCAGTCCCTCCATCTCTGTATCTATCAGTCAATCTTCATCATTCTCCCCCAGTGAAGAAATGGGCTCGATGGGATACTACCAGTCATCTGGCCCCAATGGTGCCCCTGCTCTAGAAAGCCCACGCATTGAGATCACAGCTTATGGTCAGTTCCCTGAAGATGAGGTGGAAGAGAATAGTGCACCAGTAGCTAAGCGTGTCAACTCCGTCGTGACTTTAACATTGCCTAGTGGTGAAGGCTACCGTGACCCGAGCTGCTTGAGTCCAGCTAGCAGCGTTTCCTCACGTAGCTGCCACTCAGAGGCTTCATCGTATGAGTCGGGCTACTCAGGCAATTATGACAACTCACCACAGAACTCCCCATGGCAGTCACCATGTGTCTCACCCAAAGGTTCCTCTTCACTGCTGTCTGGAACCCTGGGCACCTCACCTCGACAATCACCTACAGGATCTCCTCGCACCAGTGTGACTGATGAAAGCTGGACGGCACCTCGTGGCTCACGTTCCAACTCCCCTTGTGTTGGGAAACGGAAGTACAGCTTTAGTGGCAATGCCTCCCACAAGTACCATCCATATTCACCTAACCAGTCACCAGGACTGTCTCCACAAACCTCACCTCGCCTCAGCATGGCTGAAGATACATGGCTGTCCAACACCAACCAGTACACCAATTCTGCAATTGTAGCAGCAATTAATGCCCTCAGCACGGATGGAATAACTGATATTGGAGAAGGAATTCCCCTCAAGACCAGGAAAACCAGCATGGAGCATAGCGCTTCTGTCAGCCTCAAGATTGAGCCTGGAGGTGAAGAGACAGTCTCTGCAGAGCTCTGTCATGAGGACTACTCCACGTCACGCCTGGCATTCAAGAAGGAGGGCTACACTAGCTTTCTGGATGTACCACATCATCCATACTGGTCTAAACCAAAACCCTATATCAGGTAAAATGCAGATGTTCTACATATTTAGTTCCACACTGACAGGGCATGAGCTTGAATCTACAATATCTATATTCTGTCAACTACAATTTTAGACTAAGGAGGTCTCATTGCCATTCTATTTTTTTAGCCCATCCTTGCCAGCTCTTGACTGGCAGCTGCCCTCCAGTTCTGGCCCATACAGCCTGCAGATCGATGTTCAGCCGAAATCTCATCACCGTGCTCACTATGAAACAGAGGGAAGCAGGGGGGCTGTGAAGGCACTTGCTGGAGGACATCCAGTTGTTCAGGTATTTATCTATATACATCTCTTTCTGAATGCTGGCTTCCATCTATGGTTTTGTCTTCTTCCTCTTTATAGTACACAGTGCTAACAGCGCTTTGCTATAGCGGCCTTGGAAGTGTCCTTTAATCCTACTTGGCTGGTTTCCAGACCAACTCCTGTACAAAAGAAGGTAGTCTTGTAAACTAATCATCCCAGCAACATCCCTGTGCTATATATAATCAGTAATAGGTCAGTTTTCTTTTTGCCACTGATCTCTGGTTCTTATTCATCTTTAATTACTTGTTTTATGGACTAATTATTTGAAATGAAGACTGATTTGACAGACGGATGATTGTCTTCACGGCTCTGTTTGCAGTCAGCAGTGGTTGTTCAGAAGCTGGCTGTATGGTTTAGCAATAACACAATGCTAAATCTCAGAGGATCAAGTGAAATATTTGAGATATTACACAAGACCGCAAAAGTCTTGACGATAGCTCAGTCAGTTCGGCAACAGACATTTGTGACTCACTCGTCTCCTCTAAATCTACTACTTGGACCAATATCATGAATGAGCATAAGTCATAGTGGTCAGAAGCGAATGTGACTACCAGTCAGTAACTGTAGCATGATCATACTCATTTAACAATTTCCTGACCTGGGTCCATGGGTCAATTTACCAAACTAGTTGTACAACACAGAAGTATTGGTATAATGCTTGGCTCTGGCCCACATCTGCTGAAATGCTTTACACCAATTCACATCTGTCCTGAGTGAACAGTTCAGTTCAGCTTCATGAGGTGCTAATGATGCCAAACACATGCCATTGGGCTTCTCTCCTGTGAGGAACCCAGCATGCCTTTTTCTCTCGCTTGTCCTCTATGTTTTTTCACGTTCGCCGCAGTTTCCGCCCCAGCGCACAGGCTGCCTTTTGTTTAGTAAAGTTCCCAGTGCAGCACTGACATCATGGGGGCCAGCATGCAGTGGAGGCGGCCAGTCTGAACCACACACGTTTCTGGCTCCTGGCCCCAGCTGCTGAAGAGGAGTGTTTGTGTGTGCGTGTGTGTGGGATTGGGGGGGTTGGGGGTTCTCGAGGGAGCTTCACACAAGGCCGTCCCGTACCATAAACCTCCAGATTAGAGAGCGCACTCTACTGTGCACACTCTTCAATTGGCCTTGATGGCACCTCCCACATAATCTTTTCTCTAAGACTCACCATTCATCCCCTAGCTCTCTCTTTCCTCAATTTCTTATTCAAGAGATTTATTTTAAACCATGGTTTACGTCTTACCACAAGATTCATCAGATGATTGGTATACATACACGGCTGAACTTTCTCTGTTCAACCACAATTATGAGCTTCAGTGTATGCTCTTAATACCCTAAGGAAATCCATCTGATTGGCTCTGTCATAACTGGAAAGCAGTTTTGATGAAGAAATACAACAAAGTAAAGGTGAAAAAAGTACTTTTACTATGAATAGAGTAGAATTGTAAGCTTATATTAGTGGACTGCATCCTTATGCTGTATACATTACCATAAACAAGAATTAACACTTGTTTTCCTGTACTGTACAGAAAATATATTAAAAATAAACCTTACTAAAGACATGCAGTATAATAGAAATTTTCTGGGATGGTCAGTATCATTCATTAATTTTCTGAAACGCTTAATCCTAATTAGATCTTTGAGGCAGATTCTAAACATAAAATGGTGGCGTCATGTCACAAACCATAAGGTCCTAGAGTGTGCATGATCAACTACCATTGAAACCATCCTCCATAACAACAGACTCCGCTGCTTCGGACACGTCTCCAGGATGAACGATACAAGAATCCCCAAGCAGCTTTTGATTGTTGAGCTTGTACATGGAAAACGCTCTAGGGTCAGGTGCTGTAAGCATTGGAAGGAATGCTCGAAAGATGACCTAGTCGCTTTTGGCATTGACCCCAAATCTTGGTACCATGCAGCACTGGACCAGTCTACTGCCACTTAAAATTGCATAACATTAAGAAACTTTGTGAAGAAAACCAAAAGAGCAAAGCAGCAGCCATGCTAAAGATGCAAAGAAAGGTTTGCACCACGGGTCCCCCATCGTCTAGTTTCCAACGTGGTCCGTAAGTATGTAATCCTAATGAAGGTTGTCGAGAGTCTGGTGCCCATCTCAGCCGACTCAGGGGGTTCACCCTAAACAGCTCTCCAGACCATCGCAGGGCCAATACACAAGTAGCCATTCACACTCACAGTCTCTAAACCTTCCCAGCTAAGTGTGACTTGTTTTTTTTTAAGTTGTTGCTATGTGCTGTGGCAAAATATCACTTTTTTTTTTTACTGCAGTCAGATACTAGCTATCAACATATTCATAATGCTTCTGCATTTTACATTTATAGCATTTGGCAGGCACTCTTATCCAGAGCGACTTATAATTATCTTTTTTTTTTTACCCAACTGTGCGATTGAGGGTTAAGGGCCTTGCTCAAGGGCCCAACAGTGGTGATTGAACCGCTGACCTTCGGATCAGTAACCCATCGCCTTAACCGCTAAGCCACCACTGCCCTATAAATGCTAGACCTTTATTTGTGGTTTAGATATGTGCAAAAGAGAAAGATATTTCAGATCCAGTCTGTTGGTTTCCGGGCTATATATTGGGCGCATCACCACAAAATGAGTTCATTCTAAAATACCGTGATTTAAAAGAAGCGTACATACTTTTTTTTTTACTGTAAAGAAGTTTTTTAAACTACACTGTATTTACCACCAAAGTAAGAAAAAAAAGAAAACTACAAACCTATAAATATGACTTTGTAGGCCAAATTATTGTTCACTATGCATTCATTTCAGTGAACATTTCAAAGTTTAGAGCTGATTTTCTCCTAAATTACTTTTTTTTTGTTAAGAGGATGATACTGTAAACATTTTTGCTAATTCCTCTGGATTGGCAGACATTAGGCTGTTCTAATCGAAGGTGTGAATGGTTTTGTGTGTGTGTGTGTGTGTGTGTGTGTATGTGTGTATGTGTGTGTGTCAGTCCTGTGATGGACTAGCCTTTGCCCAGAGTCAGCTGAGATATTCTCTAGCCTTCCTGCAACCCTAGTAGGATAAAGCGGTTCAGCAAATGAATGAAGAATGTATGAATAGATTCATTTTGTGGTGACTCGCCCCATGTTCCATCCTTTAACTCCATTTACGACATTCACCGTCGTCTGTTTTGTTAGTCTGCCTGCTAACACTAATTCCCCATCAATCCCAATTAGGTTACTCCAGCTAAAATTGCTTCTGAACCCAAACTTCCATTTTACTTTGAAAGGAGTCTTCCTGAAAAACTTTTAAAGGTTTTCTCTGTACAGATATATTTCAATACATTTTGCCCTACATACCTCTTTTTACAAGTTACTGGAGAACACATGTCTGAGCTCTCCATATAGCAGCCTTGTGTCTGTTACACAGAGATAGTCACAGTGTATCTCAGAGTTTGAGAACAGAACTCAGAGCATATAGGTGTGGAAGAGGTACTCTGCCCTCCAAGTCATGAACCCACAATCTTGGCATTCCTAGAGTAGGTGATAATGTAACGAAGGGCGGGGAGCCTCTTTTTCAATCCCTCTCTCGCTGTCTCTCCCTCCTTGTCTCTCTTGCTCTTGTTTCTGCCTGTTTAAACTGAAATGTCAGGTTTAAACATACCCGCTTGAATAAATATACAAACTTCACAACCTTCAGCTCTTCCCCTCCCTTGAGAACTCTGTGTGCCAGCCACTTTTTTCTGCAGTTTGAACTTGGCAAGAACTTGTACTCGAATAGTGTTTTATATTTAGATCACAGATTGACAGTGTTATGGGATAATCATAGAGCATGACCATGTTGATCTCCAGTAGACTGGCAGAAATTGTTATTTGGGTAGTAGTTTTAGTTGTAAGACATGGCCTGATCTTTATAGTAATAGTTCAAAACTTTTAAAAGAGTTTATTGTAACTGTAAACAAGTGTCTGATATCTTCCAGCTTCATGGCTACATGGAGAGTGAGCCTCTGACTCTGCAGCTGTTCATCGGGACGGCAGACGACCGTCTCCTGCGGCCACACGCTTTTTACCAGGTCCACCGCATCACAGGCAAGACCGTGTCCACACCCAGCCACGAAATCATGCAGGCCAACACCAAAGTGCTGGAGATTCCACTCCTGCCTGAGAGCAACATGAGGGCCATGTGAGTGTTTCTGTGTGTGTGTGTGCTTCTATTATGGTGATAATAGGTGGAATAAGAAAGGCTGTAAACTCACGATAGGGTGATTAAGAGCAGTACTAAAAAAGACTGAGCATGTGTGTAATTCTTAGTCTGGTTTTATTATTATCATCATCCAGGGTTTTTTATTTTTTATAAAAACAGAAAGAATGTACATTTTATTTAAAGTCATTCCTAGTTTTATGACACCAACTCAGCTCCTGGTACAGAATGCTCTCTCTCTCTCTCTCTCTCTCTCTCTCTCTCTCTCTCTCTCTCTCTCTCTCTTTCTCCCTCTCTCTCTCTCTCTCTCTCTCTCTGTGTGTGTGTGTGTGGCACTTTTTGTTTTGTGGAGCTGCAGCACAGTGGGTTTCCCTCCCAGGAGCCACACAGCTCGTGTTACACGAGGCCTCAGGATGTGTGGGGAGCCTCTAACTGGGCACTGGGGTCTGCTGTGCGAGCGTTGCAGTAGCTGCCGCCCAGCTCAGCACTTTTTCTCTCGTTATTTAATGGATGGATTACTTAACTCAGCTTATATAAAACCCAAACCCCCTCGTATCCATTTTCAACCTTGTTGGAAGGCTTTCCAGTGCGCTTGCTTGTGTATTAGCCAACGTACTTCTAAGCGTTCGCTAAGACAAAAAAGTCCCTATGCCTACTTTTGAGTAATATAACGCTTGTTATGTGTATTATATTTGAATGATGTCTTGTATTTCATGATTTTTGGAGGCCATTTAGCATAGACTGGGGAAAAGCTGTCTTTGATTCCTGCCATTTGGAACCACTTTACACATTGTGGTAATGCATGTAGGCCACGTCAAAGTTGTTATGAACTTTTTTCAGCTAACCCTACTGAAAATCTGTAGAAAAAAGCTAGTGCACTAGAGTCTCATAGATCTAAAAGTTTTTGTAAAGCTTCTCTAGACAGTCCAATTGTGTGTGTGTGTGTGTGTGTGTGTGTGTGTGTGTGTGTTCGTGTGTGTGTATGTGTATGTGTATGTATATGTATATGTATATGTATATATATATATATATATTTGCGAAATATTATATTATCAGCTGTACCATCCAGTCTTGCCACAATTTCATCAGGATGAGCTTTGTATTCATTGACTACAGCTTTTGCACATTATGTATGAAATTCAAAACATGAACTGGAAAAAATGTATTTTTGTGAATATTTGAGGTTGAGCATAGAGCCTGTAATAAAGTAATTACAGTAATAAATGCTCTTGAGTGCTGTTAAAAACCTACCTGTAGCCAAAAGTAGCTATTTGGCAGATAAATCAACTGAAATAACACATCTGTATACTATCTTAGTTTTGGTTCTTAATTCGATAAATTAAAACTGTTCATTGACCTAAAATACAGGAACAGGAAGCTGCCAGTTAATTGGTTTATCAGTTAATCAGATTTGCATGCCTAGTAAACCACCTGTATATAGATACACTATAAATAGTATATGCACAGTGTTGCCTCTTTATTAGATATTCATATCCAGTAACTGATCACCTCACACCACATTGCGTGTATGTTTCATTTGATTTATTTACAATGGTTTTCTCATTATTAAAGAATCGACTGTGCTGGGATTCTGAAGCTGCGAAACTCAGACATCGAGCTGAGGAAAGGCGAGACCGATATTGGAAGGAAGAACACACGAGTCAGAATGGTGTTTCGCGTCCATATTAACCAGCCCAATGGCAGGACAGTGTCATTGCAGGTTGCGTCCAACCCCATCGAATGTTGTGAGTCTATATACAATATAGTATACAATGCTGTACATGCGTTTTACGTCTTTACCTAGTAGGGGTAATGAGCTAGCAGTTCTTTTATTTGTAAATTTTCTATAGTATTTATCCATTTTGGATCATGGGGATGCTGGAGCCAATCTCAACTGACATTAGGCGAGAAAATGGGGTGAAAGGGGATTGCTGGGGTGAAAGCATTACAGGGCTAACACAGAAACAAGCAATCATTCATGTTCACAATTAGACTTATTGCTAAATTAGAGTAGCGAATTGAATTAATCAGCATGTCTTTGGACTGTGGGAGTAAACCAGAGCTTCTGGAGGAAACGTGGGAACCTCTTCATGTAAAATATACTTATCTAGTGCTTTTGTTCAAACCAAGGTGTACAATTTTTTTTTGTAGTTTGTTCAGTTGTGTAATTTGCACGTTGTATGGACAATTTATTCATAGTCTGTGTACTCCTAGTTTCAGCAAGAGAATTAGGAAATGGATTATAAAGAAAGTAATCCAGTTTGTTAATGTAAGAATATTATGTCTATGTCTCAGACTAGTCTTAGACTTTAGACACCCACCCACACACACACACACACACACACACAGAGAGAGAGAGAGAGAGAGAGAGAGAGAGAGAGAGAGAGAGAGAGAGATGCACACACACACTTTTTTTTATCTTTAAAGAAAGAAAAGCTAGGCTTAGCTATGCTAGCTCATTTCTATTATCTGTCCCTGGATACTGGATAAAGCACTGCAGATGCAGTAGCTCCCCTGACTGTGTATTAAGCGTATTAAATACGTCTGAAGATATGAGTTTATTACTCTGACTAGCCATATATATTTTGGGCAGATATTATTTTTGGCCTACTTATTTCTTTAGTAATTGTGGGTGACTTTCAAGACCATTAAAAAGAAACCTTATTATGGAATTTCAGTTTTAAATGGTTCTGGTTCAGGGTCTGGCTGTACTCTTTTGCCAGTAGTCGTGATATACCCTGAGGTAAATTAGAAGGATCAAATCACAATGAGTACAGCTCATAAAATAGGAGGGGTTCTGGTACTTAGTCAGCACTATGAAACAGTGAAGTGACAGCATGTCAGCATTCATTTGCAGCATCTTTCAGAGGTTAAGTGTTTTTTTGTTTGTTTGTTTGTTTGTTTGTTTTTTGCACAGGATGGGTTTATGATGATATTGCATGATGCCAACATTTGCATCATTACTTTTTGAAGATTCACAGATAGATCATTGTGTTACAGTCTGCTGTGTTACTGCCAGAGTAGTACATGGCTTGTTACTATTATTGATTTCCTGAAGAGTTGATTTTCTTAATTAATGAAATGAAATTTTCAAGTTTCAAATTAAAGATGCATTTAGTTCCTTTTAGGAACATGATTTAGGAGACACTCCTGTATGTTACTATTGTCTGGATTTTTACCCCCCAACCTTTTGTGTGTTTTGTGTTGTTAGCCCAGCGCTCTGCACAGGAGCTGCCTCTGGTGGACAGACAGAGTGCAGACAGCTGTCCTGCCACAGGTGGAGAGCGCATGCTTATCAGTGGCCATAACTTCCAACCTGACTCCAAGGTGATGTTTGTGGAGAAAGGACAAGGTAAGAAATTGATAATTACGGTCCTGGCCTACTCTTTATTGTCTGAACCATCGATGGGATATGCTGAAATCCAATAAGGCTCTCTGCTCTTTGTCATCCAGGAGCAACACACATGTTGTCATTATAAACTATTTAAATTATGTAGGCATATAAGCAAGAGAGAGAGAGAGAGAGAGAGAGAGAGAGAGAGAGAAAGAGAAAGAGTGAGTGTGTGTGTGTGTGTGTGTGTGTGTGTGTGTGTGTGTGTGTGTGTGTGTGTGTGTGTGTGTGTGTGT
>JAOUQZ010000028.1:5600036-5624996 GCA_028564935.1 Neosilurus hyrtlii
TGTGTGTGTGTGTGTGTGTGTGTGTGTGTGTGTGTGTGTGTGTGTGTGTGTGTGTGTGTGTGTGTACACATATGTGTACATATGTGTATAAGTCATGATATGACTATATAGCAATCAGCCATAACATTAACACCACCTGACTGGTCTGTGGCTAGGCAGCCCCATACCCAGCAAGCTGTAAAGCACTGTGTTCTGACTCCTTTTTATAATAGCCAGCATTCACAGTTTAAACAGTTTGTGCTACAGTAGCTTTTCTGTGGAATCAGACCCCGACATGCAAGCATTCACCTCCCTAATGCATCAATGAGCCTTGGGCACCCATGACACTCTTGCAGTTTACTGGTTGTCTCTTCTTGGACCACCTTGGTTGGTACTGACCACAGCATACCAGGACACCCCACATGACCTGTTGTTTAGGAGCTATATAAACCCAGTTGTTTAGCCATCACAGTGTGGCCCATGTCAAAGTCACTGAGATCCTTACCCTTGCTCATTTTTCCTGCTTTCAACACACCAACTTCAAGAACTGAATGTTCATCTTCTGCCTTATACTTCTCACTTTATGGCAGGTACCACTGTAATGAGATAATCAATGTTATTCACTTCACCTGTCAGTCATTACAATGTTTTTAATGTTATCGTTAATTTGTGTTTTTTCTCACTAGGATGTGTCAATAAATACAGATAATAGAGATGGGAAATATGATATTACAGTTTTATTGGTCTGAATCTGTTTCAATACACACACACACAAAAACAATGATCGTTTTCATGTGTATCATAGAGTCATTATACAAGTTAAGTACTTAAAATAACTACAGTTATGACGTACTGTGTGATTGATACTAGAAACAAACAAATAGGAAAAAACAACATATTTGATTTCCCCAAAATTATTTAATATTATAAATATCCCTGAGAATTTTGATAATAAAATAATGTGGAAAGTTATATAAATACAGTATACATTTGAAAAGTTGTGTGTCCTCTGCCCTTATTAAACATTTTTAAATAATATGGAATTACTTTTTTCTTGCTGAGTATGCTTGCACAATTATTATATAGAAAATTATAAATCCAATGCTTATTCTTTTACCACTATAATTTTATTTATTCGTTTTTCATCCCTCAGGATATCTAAGTATGATATAGAGATTGTACTGTATGTACATTTTCCCCACTTGTGCACAAAGAAAGACCTAAAAAAGACCCATTGTCAGACATAAAAAACAAACAAATAAATAAATAATTTTTTAAAAAATTCAGCAGGAGCATTTTAATATGTTTTTTCAAATATTTGTTAGTTGTATGCAAGAATTTGTTATTCACAAATGTCTGTGTCTTTAGGACAAGAACACCGGGTTAAATCTGACTTTTATAGTATCGTGCTATTTTTTATATGGAAGTGTGTATTCACACACCAGTGTTTGTCTGCATGCTCTGTCACAACCCTTGAAGAAGAAAACCCCTCAGACCACTACCTCCCTGCTTCCTTCTCTCCCTCATTCCCTTCACTGCCGTCAAAATATGCTTCTTTCTGCCAGAGACCCACATGTGGAGCACATTAATGTGCTGTATTTTTAACCCAACAGATTTACATTTCCAGAAGTTTCCATTGCCTGCACAGGTCTGGAATGAAGCACAAACACAGAATGTGGCAGTCTCTACTGTCCCTAGTGTCTGGGCGTTTGTTTTGATTCGCTCTCTCTCTCTCTCTCTCTCTCTCTCTCTCTCTCTCTCTTTTACACACACACTCTCTCTCTCTCTCTCTCTCTCTCTCTCTCTCACTCTCTCCCATTTATTCCTGCCAGTTTCCATACAGAAAATAGCAGCGGTAGCCCCTGGCTGTTGATACCTGAGGTTTACAAACAGTAATTTCCTTGATGAGTTGGAGAAAAAGAGAGCAGGAGGGACAGGAAAGGACTCAGTTGAGTCGTGTAAACATGCTGGATTTCCTACAGCCAGGAGAACATGGCTGGAGGAAGTTTCTCTATTGTTTAAGCTGTGAAGAGAGACATTCTAAGCTACAGAGATGCCTTTTTTTTTACTTGTTTTTGACAAGTGTAATTTCTTCCTATACTCAGTACAAATAGTAAACAACCCAACAACTTTGTTCAAGTTTGAAAAATACAGATTTTTCCACTGATTGCCAATAATTGGTTTGAAGTGGTGGAGTGATGCCAAGCCATGTGCTGAAAAGGAAAGTGATTCAGCTCCATTGGCTCTGTGATGCACTTTTGTTCATTTTTATAGGTAACTGTGTGTTGCACACTGCCAGAAGCCACATATGCAAGTCTGTTTCAGATACTGAACCACCTAATGTACATTTTACAAGAATATATACATCTCTACTTGTCCAAGCAGAGTTGTTGTGGTGGCAAAAGGGGAACATACACAATATTAGGCAGGTGAAGCCTCCCTGAATTGGACGTCATGTGATAAATCACATCCCACAGATGATTGATTGGATCGAACTCTAGACAGTTTGGAGGCCAAAAATTCTAGTATCTTCTTCAAATAATTCCTCAACTATTTTTACAGTGTTGTAGGGCATTAGAGAATACCTTAACATCCACATTAATTCCAAGACCCAAGGTTTCCTGGCAAACATTGCCCAAAGCATCACACTACCAATGCCAGTTTGTCTTATTCCTATCATAGATCCTTGTCCCATTTCTTCTCCGGATACATGTACCTGGCCATCCATATGATATTAAAGAAAATGGCATTACTTAAACCAGACCACCTTCTTCTGTTGCTTCATGGTCCAGTTCTGGCTCTCACGTGTCCACTGTAGGACCTTCAAGCAGTGCACAGGGGTCAGCATTTGCAATCTGACCAGTCTGCAGCCAAGCAGCCTCATATGCCTTGATCTACAATGCATTGTGTGTTCTGACAGCTTTCTTTCATAACCAGAATTTACATTTCCTACATTTGCTCTTTTATGAGATAGATAATATTTGTTCCACACAGGCATTTGTAAGCCGAGGCATTCCCAGACCAGCCGAGAGACATAGTCTATCCAGCATGTTCTGGGTTGAGCCCGGGGTCTCTTCCCGGTTACACATGCATGAAACACCACACCAGGAAGGCGTTTGGTAGGCATTCTAATCAGATGCCCGAGCCACCTCAACTGGCCCCTCTCAACGCAGAGGAGCAGCGGTTCTACTTCAAGCTCCTCCCAGATGGCTGAGCTTCTCACCCTATCTCTAAGGGAGAGCCCCGCCACCCTATGAAGGAAGCTCATTTCAGCCACCTGTATACATGAGCTTGTTCTTTCGGTCACTACACAAAGCTCGTGACCATAGGTGAGGGTTGAAACGTAGATCGACTGTTAAATTGAGAGCTTTGCCTTTTGGCTCAGCTCCCGCTTCACCACGACAGACCGGTACAAGCTCTGCTTTACAGCAGAGGCTGCACTGATCCGCCTGTCGATCTCCCGTTCCATCCTTCCCTCACTCGTAAACAAGACCCCGAGATACTTAAACTCCTCCACTTGGGGCAGGACTTCGTTACAGACCCGGAGGGTGCATACCACCCATTTCCGGCTGAGAACCATGGCCTTGAACTTGGAGCTGCTGATTCTTATCCCAGCCACTTCGCACTTAGCTGCGAATTGCTCCAATGAAAGCTGGAGGTTCCGGCTTGATGAAGCCAAAAGGACGTCATCCGCAAAAAACAGAGACGAGATCCTATGGCAACCAAACCAGAACCCCTCAGTGCCTCTGCGATGAGCATTTTTAAGTGAGAAGTGTATTTCACATGCACTTTTTCCAGATTTGGACCATGGATGTGTTAGTTAATTGGGCCTAAAAATTTGGTCCCAGCAAGCAGGAAATGTTGAAATTGGCATTTGACATTGTAAAGGCTGAGCTAGAAAGAAACCAGTCCCAAAAGTCAGCCCTGCTGTTGTATCCTCTTGTGTATCTTAGTAGCATTATGCCTTGGATCCAGTACAAATAAAATAAATAAAATAAACTAAATTAAAGTCAGATTTTGGACTCAAATCATCAATGTCAGTCAATGATTAATTTTCATTTGAGGCAAAGGAAAGATTGGAATTGTAAATTTTGTTTTCTTGGCTTTTTAGTCAGGCGTAGTCAGTACTATACATATCAAACTGCATATTGTTAGCATTTTGATGAGATACAGTCTCACCAGCAGTCATTTGTGGTGTATGTGTGTTCACTGACTGGATGAGGTGTGTGCTTCTTGTTTGTGCAGAGGGCTTCCCTGTGTCTGGCACTTGCTGTGGATTTTTAGGTAACCCTCACATGGAAAGTCGCCTTTGCCAATCTAGCAGGATCAGGCGCAGCACCATTTCTCTCTCTCTCTCTCTCTCTCTCTCTCTCTCTCTCTCTCTCAAGTTCAGCATGGAATATTTCTGCTTTTGCTTGAACCAACATCTGTGTTTTGTGGCAACATGGTAGCTAAAGAAGTTTCTGCTTAGAACCTTTCCTAAAATAGAAATGATGCATTTTATTATTCTACATAAAACGTTTAACAGTCCCCCCTAATAGGGTAACACACTGAAAAACTTCTTAGGGTGTTATATGGAAGCTTTGTTTTTGGCAAAGTGAAGAAAAGATTCACACAAAAAAATTAAGGATCCATCGGACACTTTAAATGGCTATGTGAGAGAATCTAGATATTATGGCAGACATTAAAAAGTTGGTTTGCTAGCAAATATTTTGCTAGATTGCTAAGAAACCTGTCCCTTGCCTTTAAATAAAGAGTATAGTAACTTGTCCAATGCTAGCTAGCTTGCTTGGATTCTTGATTTAATTAGCATTTTTTGCAGAACCACTTAATCCTACTAGGATTAATCCTTGACTTTGGGCAAAGGCAGGGTACACCCTTAACAGCTTGTGGATTTAATTACAAAATATGACAATTATATTATTTTTTTTTTAATTCTTATTATTATTAATATTATTATTATTATCTTCATCTTCATCTTCATCTTCTTCCGCTTGTTCCGGGGTCGGGTCGCGGGGGCAGCAGCCAAAGCAGTGACTCCCAGATGTCATTTTCCTCAGCCACTTCCTCCAGCTCTTCCGGGGGGATACCAAGGCGTTGGTATGATTGGTACCAAGGTGATGGTACATAGGTTTTGGTACATAGGCGTTGGTACCAAGGCGATGCCTATATTATTATTATTATAAAATACAGCAATAAACACCATGCTAGCTAACCTGCTATCAAATGTAACACCCGTTTTAATCACAATGGTTAGCCAAATTATTGTTAGCATTTCCAAAGAACTTGGTTGCTTTCAATTACACAATCGAAGTAGAATAACCCAACATTAACTGTCTAGTTAGCAAACTGAGACACCCTTACTAGCCTCATTTTTACTTGCATGACTTGCCATTCCACTTAGAAAAACACTGGATTTATTTACACATAACAGTATAGCAACCTACACAGCACTGTGCTAATAGTAACAAGCTTATGAGTTAGGTCTATTAGTGATATTTCAAATGCTAGCTTTCTAATGAATGTGGCTTGTGGGTTTAATTAAACAAAATATATTAACTTTAGAAAGCAGGACTAGCTATTAACTCCAAACACTCCCTAACAGATCACTAATAACAAGTTTGCTAACTTTAGCATCGTGCCGTGCTGAACTGTTATATGTAAATAAAAGCTGTGCGTGTGTCTGTGTGTGTGCCGAAAGGTGTAAATAGCAGTGTGGTTAATGCTGTTAGAGTAAATAAATGTGGTATTTTGAGTTTAAACAGATTATACATGTGTTGAGTATACCGATAGAAGGAAGACAAATGCGAATGGGCATCAGTGGATAAGTCATAGCAAAGCGAAAAGTTCTGATTAAAGCTGAGTGAAGAGGGATCTCCTACGGTCTGACTCATACTTAGGGAATTTCTCTACCTCCCTCTGTATCTTTCTCTTGCAGTTCCTAGTAGACAAATTGACATCCAGCAGGATACCAGCTGCACAAACAGTGACTATATCTCTACAAGGGTTTTGAGTAATGATTTAAAAAAATAAAATAAAATAAATAAAAAAAGGGTTTTGCCGAAATGAGGAAAACAGTGAGACATGTTTTTATTGTAAATGTTAGCAGTGTTTGTCAGTAAAGAGGCTGAGTTGGAATGAACCAATGTAAACTCAACTCCTGCTGTTTACACAGCTTCGAGTACTAAGATGAATTATTAATAATTATTTAATGTTTCAATTTCCTGATTACTGAAAATAAATACACAGAAGATTTTTTATTTTTTTTTGTCAGATAAGTGTCCAAATTGAGTAAAATGTGGTCAGGTTTTCAGTATAGTTTATATAGTTAGTGACTACAAATATAACTTTGCCTTTTTTTTCCCTGCTGTGATTTTTAAACAAATGAAAATCGGTGTTTTTAGTGGAGCTACTGCTGTCACACAGTGTTTAGTTTGAGCAAATAAAATCAAATAAATGGGTGTAAATGGACACTTGAGAGGGACTCTATAAGTCAATATGAGGCTTGTGTGTACAGTGTAGCTCACAACTCATTCGACTTTTAGTCAACATGTATGCTGAAGATAACATCAGCAACAGGCTTTACAGTATGTGTGTGTGAGTGGGGTGGGTGCTGGTGGTGGTGAGGGGTGTCTGGCTTTTATGCACTTAGAAATCTGAGTGCAATCAGATCTCAGGCTGTCCTTTACCTCTCTTTTTAACCAGCCAAGCTGATGGTTATGATAAGACCCAGCCGAGAGATTAGCGTTTACTTTACTCTTCATCTCTCAAAGTTGGCATTCCGAAATGGCTATCAGCGATGATGCTGAATAGCTTTTAACATATTTGGCACACACATTTGTTGACTTTGTTTGACTTCAGCCAAGGCTGATTTTTAAGGTAGCCTGCAGTCTTTTTCCATTGATTAGGAGAAAACTGTGTGTGTGTGTGTGTGTGTGTGTGTGTGTGTGTGTGTGTGTGTGTGTGTGTGTGTGTGTGTGTCTCTGCATGCGTGCATGCACGCCTGTGAGTGGGTGGGTATATTACGGATCAGTGGGGATTCCTAACAGAGGGAAAAACAGAAAAAGAAAAAGGCAGACACAAAGAAACTCCCTCATGAAGAAGGAGTGTTTTCACATCTGGGCTCATTGGATCTTTCACTGCCTGCCCAGCTGCAGAACTACTTTAACATTCCGCTATTGAAAAACATTTAAAACCCCTGTTTATGAATAAAATGCATAATCCAAATAGTACAGTTCAAGCAATTATATTAGTGCATATTTTTTTTTTACAATAAGGAGATAATAGTTGCTGTATATTTCTATTATATAATGTTTACAAGCAGTGACACGTGAATAAAAAAAAACATTATGAGACTGCAGCTATAAGAAAATAATCATATTTGGTTTACTGACCTATAACAACATGTAACAAAGTGTTTTATTCCTCTTATGCTCTGGCAATTTATATAACAATAGCATGTTGCTGTTCATTAAAGAATTATGTATGCTATTATTCTTTTTTTTCTCAAGAATAGTTATATTTAACATTGTTCCCTCACTTTCTCATGAAAATAAAAAGACATGAAAAAAAAAGTCCTCTTTCATGAAGACCTATCGGTTATAGCTTTTATTTTATTACCTATTAAATTAAACCTTTTATTGACAGCTGAATTCACATTGAATTAGGAATTCTCATAAGTCTATGTGAGTATTTGTTGTGATGATTGCAGAACTAGCTAAAAACAAAAGCACCAATAAAAGTTATTCATTTATTCATTCATCTTCAGAACCGCTTATTCCTACTTAGGGTTGCGGGGAGGCTGGCGCCCATCTCAGCCGACTCTGGGCGAGGGTGGGGTACACCCTGGACAGCTCGCCAGGCCATCGCAGCAATAAAAGTTTAATTAATTAATAATAACAAAACTGAAAACCAAACAAAGAGGTGCAAAAACCACCACTCAGACTTGCACAAAATAAAAAAAAAATAATCTAACTCAAATTTTCATTGAGCAAAACATGAAACATGAACTTGTTTAACCTAACCCTAACCCCATTAAATCACCAGTGAAGAAGCAAAATGCAGAGAATTCCTGGCGCTGCTGAGCTGCAGGATTTATTATTCAACCTGTAAATTTAGTGAACATTCACTACTGCTAAAACTTCACTTCCCACATTTTTTCTTTCTCTGTCCAAATACAACGCTCTCTCTCTCTCTCTCTCTCTCTCTCTCTCTCTCTCTCTCTCTCTCTCTCTCTCTCTCTCTCCCCACCACACACGCACAATCACATGCACAATGATAAACTGCTGTCCCTTAAAGGAGCCATGCTACTCTTATAATACCAGCCTCAGACACCAATCAATAGATACAGTGCCTTGCAAAGGTATTCACCCCCATTGGCTCTTGTAACAAAATAAGTAAAAAGCCGAATAGGGTGGATACTTTTGCAAGGCACTGTATCTATTGATAGGTCTATGAGAATATGCCAATTTTATGTGATGGATCTGCACAAAATAGTCTATGTTGGTGAAGTGAAATGAGAAAAAAATATATAATTTTTTTTTTATTGAATTTTTTTTTTTAATAAAAATCTGAAAATTGGCATGTGCGTATGTATTCACCCCTTTGCTATGAAGCTCCTCAAATTTTCTGGTTCAACCAATTACCTTTAGAAGTCACATAAGTCAGGGTTGGTTTATAAAAAAAATCCCCCGGAGCACCATCAAATCCATCATCTTCAAATGAAAACAACATGGTACCACAACAAACCTGCCAAGAGAGGGCCGCCCACCAAAACTCACAGACTGGGAAAGGAGGGCATTAATCAGAGAGGCAGCACAGAGACCAAAGGTAACCCTGAAGGAGCTGCAGAGTTCCACAGCAGAGACTGGTATATCTGTGCATGGAACAGAAAAAAAAGCCATTACTTAGTGTTGAAAATAAGAAGGCATGTTTTTAGTTTGCCAAAAGGCATGTGGGCGGCTCCCCAGATGTATGGAGGAAGGTACTCTGGTTAGATGAGACTAAAATTGAACTTTTTGGGTGGTGGCAGCATCATGCTGTGGGGATGTTTTTCAGCAGCAGGGACTGGGAAACTAATCCGAGTCCCTAAGGAAAGATGGATGGTGCTAAATACAGGGATATTCTTGAGCAAATCCTGTTTCAGTCTGCCTGGAATTTGAGACTGAGACAGAGGTTCACCTTCCAGCAGGAGAATGACCCAAAGCATACTGCTAAAGCAACACTCGAGTTGTCTTGGAATGGCCTAGTCAAAGCCCAGACCACAATCCAATTGAGAATCTGTGGTCAGACTTGAAGATTGCTGTTCACAAGCGGAAACCATCCAACATGAAGGAGCTGAAGCAGCTTTGCCTTGAGGAATAGGCAAAAATCCAAGTGGCAGGATGTGGCAAGCTCATAGAGACTTATACAAAGTGACTTGCAGCTGTAATTGCCGCAAAAGGTGGCTCTATAAAGTACTGACTTTAGGGGGGTGAATAGTTATGCACTTGAAGTTTTCTGTTATTTCGTCCTATTTGTTGTTTGCTTCATAATCTTCAAATATGTAGGCATGTTCTGAAAATGAAATGATACAAACCCAGATGTACCCAGAGGAAACCCACACAAGCACAGCGAGAACATGCAAGCATCACACAGAAGTACCCGAGCCCGGAATTCAAACCCAGGACCTACTTGCTGTGAGGTGGACGTGCTTAACCAATATGCCACCTTGTCGCCTGACCAAATTTTAGCTCAATCAGATTTTATGCATTAAACTACAGTCTACTGGTCATTTGCTTGTATGGCACCTTCCTGAGATTTTAGGCAGTTCTTGGCTATCCTGGTGAATAATACAGTCTGGATTGCAAGTGTAACTAGAGCTAAATTAAAGTCTAGACTGTTATTATCAATGTTCGTTTACTGAAAAATTGAAGATATCACCCACCTTAAATATACAGTGTCAGAGGGTTAGGCATATTTCATTCTGTAGGTTTTTCCTCTTTGCTTTGACACAGCACACACTGTTTAACACTAGGACTATGCTGACTCACTCTGTTAGCATTCACACACAGTTTGTCTGATTACCATATGTGAAAGTGTCTGAGGTAGAAAGGAAGGATTTTGTTTGGTAAGATACAGACACGTCAGTAGAGTGTATCTGTGTGCGAAAAGTCACCAATGTGTAGAAACCACTTGACTCACCATGTTGACGACCACCCACGGACCTTTCCCAGAACATCCCAGGATATCTAGTTTACTCGCCACTTATTAATTTAAACAAAACTCTGCTTATATCAAGTCACTGTAATAATATGAAATATTTGTGTCTTATGGATATTCCACAACATAAAATCTAATTATCAAAAGCACAACTTGTAAATCATTAATAAATAAAGCATAATTGCTGGTAAACTGTAGTAACATAAGAGGAATAATACACTGTGGGATCAACTTTATCATTATTTTCAGCATTTTCAGCAAACAGCACAGCCATTTTATCCTTTATTCAATATGGTGATGATATTTTTACTTTGAAACACACTCACTGTGGATTTTTTCCTCTGAAACCTGTATATATATATATATATATATCACTGTGCTATCTCAGCCGACTCTGGGTGAAGGAGGGATACACCCCGAACAGCTTGCCAGTCATTTGCAGGGCCAACACACACAACAATTTACACTCACACTAGCATCTGGGGGCAATTTGGGACACACAGTTAGCCTAGCATGCATGTCCTTGGACTGTATGAGGAATCCGGAGTACCCAGAGGAAACCCACACAAGCACGGGGAGATCATACAAACTTCCCACAGAAAGAACCTAACTCAAACTCAGGACCGTCTTGCTGTGAGGCAGATGTGCTAACCTCTACACCACTGTGCTGCCCTGAGGTGCAAATAGCCTATCGGATATAAGGATACTTATTTCCATGCTCCATGGCTGCATGGTTGTTTAAGTGTATACTGGATTACTAGTTTATTAGGAAACCACTCTACTGTAGTAACTAATGAATTTGCAATTCAGTCTATAAGGCTGTCTCATTTAACAACTTAGCAATAACCATGGTACAGACTTTGCGTTTACAAACACATATGGGAGTCACCGTCTGTTAGCTGAGTGAGACCAGGTATAGAAAGGATGGCATGCTCAGACAGTTCAAATTGATCTTGGCGTATATTTCTGTCTGCTGCAACCCACCAAAATGAATTCTTTATGGCTAATCTAGAGGGCACACATCCCACCAGTGACTTTAGTTACAGCTAAACAGTATAAAATAACCAAGGCAGGGAAGCCTCTGGAAAAAATGGCGAAGTGAAGTCAGAGTTAATTGGATTAAATTGCAAAGACATATGTGAAGTGTTAGCTGCAGTTTTGCATAGTTAAGGCTTATTCTGGCATGCCAAATTAACTTAGGCACTTTGTTCATTGATATTCTCAGGAAAATGTTAAACTTGGCAGTAAAATACTTTATATGGAATTAATCATCCTGTCGTAATAATGCTCAGGCAGTGAAGGGACGTTACAGAAGCTGGTTGCGAGAACGAAGTTAAGAGAGTTTATATGTAGGCATGAGCTGAAGTCAGTGAAAGAGGCTTGCCGGATTTGATGAATAGCCTTCAGTGACTGCTCACTCCTTCTCCGTTATAGAAAACAATGTTCACTACTAAAACAGTGCCAAAAATTGGCTGTCCCTTGACACCTCCTGAAACAATAGCCTGTTTTTTAAAAATGTATAAAAAAAATTACATGCTGTACAGGCACAGCTTCCTGATAAAGCATAATACTGGTTCTTAAAGTGTATAACAGGGCAAAAATAGCATAAAGAATGTCACAAAGGCTTTCCTCCTGGTGCTCCGGTTTGCTCCCACAGTTCAAAGACATGCACATTGGGCTAACTGGCTGTTTCAAATTGCCCCTAGGTGTGAGTGTAAAAGGTTGTGTGCCTGTGTTGGGCCTGCAATAGATTGCCAAGCTGTTCACCCTGCCTTCACCAAGAGTCCACTGAGATAAAGTTGTAGTAGGATAAAACAGTTCCGTGATGAATGAATGAATGAAGTTCACAAATCAAATGCACTAAGCAGAGAGGAAGTGCACCATTTTGTTTTTAGAGTTAAGCCCAATTAAGTGCACCATTCAGGAAAGAGCATTGGGACAGCATTTGATAGGGGCAGATAGAAGAAAAGGCTTGTGGTTAAACTGTGCACAGCTGCACCTCATCAGTACTGTGGAAAGCAGGTCGTCTAAAACAGCTGCAATTAGGGCCACTCATGTCTGAACGTTTCCCTGTCTGTCTGTCTCTCTGTCTTTGTCTAACTTTCCATTTATCTGACCCTAGCTTAATCCGGAGTCATTTTCTGTTACTGTACTGTGTAAAGCTATTTTAATTTGATGACGTCCCAATTCGGGGTGTACACTGTATTCCCTGAGAAATATAAAGTGTAAAATTAGCACACATTCGGGAAAGTACCAAAAATACATTGAGCTTAAGAACATGAGAACAGTAAACACTATTTATTATAGTAAACACTATGCATTTTGTAAATTTAAAATATTTAACATTGGCTACAGGCGGGTCTCACACCTCCAGGGTCTTGGTTACATTTGTAAGTTTGGTGTACAGTCTATGCAAAGTTCACCCAATTTTCACATGTAGTTCCTCCAGGTTCTCTAGTTTCCTCCCATGTCTCTAAAACAATTCAATACATTAACTGCACTTGATGACTTTTGTCCAGTGTTCCCAGGATAAACTCCAGCCCCATTGCAATCCTGACCATGATATATTTAGTTCTAGGGCTGTTGTCAAGACTGTCACTGTTACGTCCAAATGAAACTGAGACATAGTCAAGATCAAAACGAAAAAAAAAAAAAGAAAAAAAAATATAGTGCATTTAGTTCAATTTCAACTTGGTTTAATTTGTGCAAAGACAACACGTACATTATTTTTACAAACGCATGGTCAAACCCAAGACTGTATTTAGAAAGACCAGTGCTCCAGTCTGAAACAAATAGTTAATTAATCGATTTGTTTTTGTATTGCTGAATTAATTGATAGACATTGAAACACCCAGACAATTGTTAGTTGTGTTCATACAGAAAATTAAATTTTTTCCTCTATGTTTCCTGTTTTACCCCAATTTGGTAACTTCCCCTGTTACATAACAGCCATTAGCTGTGCGTGTGTGTGCGTGTGTGTGTGTGTATGTGTGCGTGTGTGTGCGTGTCTGTGGGTGAGTGGGTAGCACAAGCTTCCTCCAGGACATGTGACCACACCATATCGCAGAACTGCTGCTTATGAAGTTACAATTGAAGGAAAACACAATTTGTCATCTTCCTCATCTTTTCCTCTACCTTGCCACAGATATCCTTCCCAGACACCTGGAGCAAAAAGAAATTTGAGCATGCAATGGCTCAGTGATGGGGCAAACCCTATTTTTAGCATGCCTATACTATTAATGATTCTAGCACTAGCCTACTTAAAACTGTTTATGTGAGAGCAAGTCACTCTGAAAGTACTCCCGTTTAAAGTAAACCCTGTGTGCCCCATACCTCACACACTAAATAGGAAATGAGTTAGTGAAGCCTTGGTAATGCACAGCCAGAATGACTTCACTGTAGATGACAGTAGATGTGTAATGTTCTGCGTACTTCCATTAGGTCAAGTGCCAGATCAATGCAACCATTGCAAATGGGAATGCATTTGTGGCCTACTGGATTCTACTGTAGATTATTGGAACCACGACTGCCATGTATGCATCACAGGTACTGCAACCTAATGGCTGCAACGTATGCATTGCAGTTGCTCACGTTTCTCATGCAAGGAGATATTTTCTCTGCCCACATGTTAACAGGACGCCACCTGCAAAATCTGCCATAATGGTCACAGAATGGCCACAGTAGTCCCAGCCATGCTTCTCACATATCAACTGGCTGAGAGCATAGCTTAAGGGTTTTAGACAGAGCTTTTGTTGATGTTTTTACATTTGCATTTGTCAGAAGCCCTTATCCAGAGCGACTTACATATTTATTTTTTAATAGAACTGAGTAATTTTTGATTTTTCCCCATTTTTCTCCCCTACTTTTGGTCATATCCAATTTCCACCACCAACCAGGGAGAGGTGGTCTAACATACTCAGAGGGAAGGCACTATCCGCCCCTTTTGTATGAATAAGCTCACAGACATGGATTGGCTGGTGATTGCTGTGAGTGACAGGGGAGTGTATGTCATCTCTCCTGCCCATGAGAGCTCTGCCAGTTTGCTCCTATGGACTTCTGGTTGCAGATGGCTGCGGCATCAACCTGGATTTGAACTTGCGATCTCCAGGTTCATAGTCACGCACCTTGTTGAGTGCCACTCAGGAGCCCCAGAAACCCAGAATCTTAACCACTGGGCCACCTCTGCTCTGTTTTTACATCCTCTTTTGCAAACGTGTACACAAAGCAACTCAGAGGTGTGACAGGACACAACTGGGAATTTAACGGTTAAGGGTCTTGCTGAGGGATCTCCAGTGGTAGCATGGGGTACATGGATTGGAACATACAACTTTCCAGTCAGTAGCCCAAAGTCTTTGACAACTGAACCACCGTTGCCTTTTCTTAGCATTTTCTGCCTTTTTTCTTACTTCTGTACATCCATATACTGTGTAAGACAGTTCCTTTCAGAAGCCAACAGTGAGCAGACCAGCATCTGTTTGTGTTTACTGTCCAACATGTAGATGGGGGATTTTGGCTCTGTTGTGTACCCACCCTCCTGCGTGTCTGCTCGGGGCACTGAGTCTTTCACTTTGGCCCACCCTAATCATCAGCACAAGGGGCTATTGATTCTTGTAGGCTAAACAACACTAGGGGAAGTCTGGCAAGATCCACCAGCAGCTTGTGATGTTATGAAGCAAAATTCAATAAAAAGAGTGATTGAGGACTTTCAAGCATCAGTGTTATCGAGTCAAGTTGTGCTGATTTGAACAGAATTTTCATATAAATGTGAGGCTTCTGCTAACCTGCTCCATCCATCCATCCACTTTTACAAAGGATTCCTTTGGAATTCTTTCGGATGGTTAATAGTTATACTGTATATGTGTGAAGGAATTATTCTTGGAACCATTTCAGAAAGGCAAATCTTCCTCCAAACTTTGTAGTAATTGACATACCCAGAAAATATTCAAGGGGAACCCTTAAGGTGATGGATAATAAAAACCTTTTTATTTTAAGACATGATGAAGGCATTTAGTGTGATCCAGAAGAAGATGGCTTCCCTTTTGGGTTTGGTCCTGTTAAGGTTTTGATCCCCCTTACAATTGTCTTACTCATTAGAAATGTAATGCTCTAATTATGGGATCTTGTGAAGCTATTTTGGAATACTGTCTATTGTTAAATGTGTCATAAAAAGTAAAACTAAATTAAATTGAACTAAAATGCTACAGGCGGCACTGTGGCATAGTGGTTAGCATATCCGCCTCATAACAAGAAAGTGTTTGGTTCAAATCCCAGGCTTGTACATCTCTGTGTGGAGTTTGCATGTTCTCCCCGTGCTTGCAGGGTACTCCGGTTTCCCCCACAGAACATAAACTTGCATGTTGGGCTAATTTGCTTTTCCAACTGCCCCTAGGTGTGTGTCTGAGAGAGTTTGTGTGTTTGTGTGTGTGTGTGTGTGTGTGTGTGTGTGTGTGTGTGTGTGTGTGTGTGTGGGTGTGTGTGGTCCTGCAATGGTCTGGTGAGCTGTCGAGGTATACCCCGCCTTTGCCCAGTGTTGGTTGAGATAGGCCCCAGCCTCCCTGCAAACCTAATAGGATTAAGCGGATTTGTAAATGAGTGCATGAGTGAGTAAAATGCTACGCTTTCTGATGGATTTTTAAAAATGCCTATTGAGAATTGATTGAGTCCTTCATATTGTAGTAACTATAAAATATGTCTATTATATGCCATGCAAAGATTTTGCTCTTCAACTTGGCACTTTATATCGTTTGTTAAGCTAGCATGAGGTTTGAAGCATTCTCTTGATGTGGTTTAAATTAGCTCAACCAGTGTTCTGTAGTCTGTTGTGTGACTAAATCTTTAAGGGAAGTAAGATAACTTGTATTGGGCCCACTAAAGATGACGCCATCTGCCAAGGAACATCATGTGCTCATTCTTTTTGTGTAGAGAGACAGGCAAACTATTTCATTCACATGGCTCTTTTCCAGGAAAGCCTCCATTGGTTTGCAGGAGCACTTTTACTAGCAATAAGTCCCCAAGAAATTGCCAGATTTATGGCTTTACTTCTGTATTTTGAAAAAAGAAAAAGATGGAGAGAGGTTGTAGAAGAAGGAGACAAAAACAGAGACAGAAAAAGGGACTGAAGTAATAAAGATATAATAAAAAGTAGATCATGTGAGATAACAAGTGAAGCAAAAAGAGTGAGAACTCATGTGTGGCTTAAAGATAAAAGACAAACTGGAGGGGAGATCTAAAAAGCATGTTTATTTCTGGCCCTGGCAGTCTGGCTTCGAGCTCTAACGTTCACTGCTGGCAAACCTCCTAGAAAGAGAAAGCGCTTTAATAAAAGAGTGCTGGTCTCAGTGGCTGCCACATCACAGCCTCCTCCTGCCTCAGACTGATGTCCTCCTCACTGTCTGCCCACTAAACCCCAGTCTAACGTCTAACCTTACTCTTTGAATGCAAATCAAAATAGACCTGAAATTTAATGTCTGAATAATACATCTGGTATCCAAATGTAGACTGTAATTCTGAGTCATTTACACCCTGCTGGGAATGTGTTGCTAAGCATCATGATAGCTTAACTGGTCATCCATTTGGACATTGGCTTAATGTTGACATAAAAACTGGAAGTTTACTTTATTCCTAATATTAAAAAAATCCTTTGATTTTTTTTATATACACATTGAACTCTTTCACATGGCTAGCTCTGCTTTCCAAACCCATTTGAGCACAGCTGTCTGAGCAGGAAAATGCAAATGGAAACCCAATACAATTGCCTTTTTTTTCTTTTTAATTTCAGGTTAAACCCAGGGATGACATTGGCATGAAGTTTATGGTAGCAATGCATAATTATCCAAATGTATTACTAATGTGTGCCAATGGAAATATCAGGAGAAAGGCTTTCCTTTTTGTTCTGACTCAATCGTTATTTTTTTCCCTTATCCTTTGACACAGAAAATCTTTATGATGGTTTTCTGTCCCTGCGTCAAAATGTCTCAGCTGTGATCTCTCCGATAAAAATAGCAAATGAGTTGTGCCTAATGTGCCTTTTGTCTCGAAGAGTTCATCTCAGAACGCCTGCTGTGACAACTCCATGCAGAGAACAGTTTAATAAAACTCTTTAATGGGGATAACAAATGATCACAGATTTCAGAATGACTGAAGCAAGATGCCCATTGCCCTTCTCCATCACAAGCTTTGCTGCTCATTATCATGGAACTGGAGTTCGTGGCTGCTTTTATTGAACACTTCAGACACTGTTTGTCATGTGCTGTGGGATTCCACTAGGGAATGATGTAAGGGTCTCACTCCTCTTTAGTGGAGGCTCACCACACACACGCTTTGCTCTGCTCATCTCATTAGGGTTACATCACACGCTCTCACGGCCTAGCTGGGTCAGAGGCAGACAGGATATGATGTAAGCTTTAGGCTTAAGCTCTGGCTTTACTAACTGCAAGGTTATGCTCATTAGAAGGTGGTTAAAAGAAAAAACTCATGGTGCCGCCGAAATATTCAACCGTACTCTTGTGTTTTATAAACCAGGCTTGAAATCCAATTTGCTGATTTTCCACATTTTGTAGTGGTATACAGGGGAACTGAAGTGGACTTAAATGTAAACCAAATGTCAGTGACAGGCTAAGAATGGAATGAGTCAGACAGAACCAAGAGGTCAAAGGTTACTCTCAGCAGTTTGATGCTTCCCCCACCATGCTTTAATGTAGGGATAATGAGCATTAGAGTGATATGAGTAATGTTTCTACTGAAAAAAATATATATATATTTTAGAGTTATGCTTAGCCATTGGTTGCTTCTCTATCTAATGTCCTTCTTACTCATTCACTGACTTTTGATGACCTGGTAGACAGAGATATGTTTTTTGCCTTATTCCTTTTAATAATGGATTTACTGATAATCTGGTGGTGTTACAGTGGCGTAGTATTTTTTACATGTGCCCCACAACAAGAAGGTCCTGAGTTCGAGTGTCAGGCTCAGTAGAGTGAATCTGTCTGGAGTTTGCATGTTCTCCACGTGTTTGGGTGGATTTCCTCGGCGTACTCCGGTTTCCTCCCCCAGTCCAAAGAAATGCACATTAGGCTTATTGGATGTTCCAAATTGCTCCTTGGTGCAGATTGTTGTGTGTGTGTTGCAAGTTCCACACAAAAACGCCCAAGCCCAGGACTCAAATCCAAGACCTTCTTACTGTGATGTGCATGTGCTAACCACTAACGCCACTGTGCCGTTCTATTTATTTGTTTAATTATTTATTTATTTTTAATCATACAAGTAATACTGATTCACATCCACTTCAGTATTATGGCCTTTTTGTGTATATTAAAATAAAATCAAAGGCTCATGTAACTGTACCTTTTACGAATTCAAACTGCATAAAATAACCAAGTTATACCTCTTTCTGTTTTCAGATGGTCATCACATATGGGAAATGGAAGCCAAAGTTGATAAGGACTCCTTTAAACCTGTAAGTCATCCATGTGAGCTTTGACCGTTTTACACACACACACACACACACACACACACACACACACACACACACACACACACACACACACACACACACACACACCTATTACATGTCTGCAAGTTATTGTTTGCAAGAACTGGCACGTCAAGACGATGCTCCGCAAAAGTTTACTGTCCTACTAAATATTTACTAATCTAGCATACCCAGAGCTTTTACTTGAATGTATTGTTAGCTGTGCACACACGCACACACACACACACACACAGACACACACACCCTGCTTTATCGCTGACTAATTGACTCATTCTTTTGGGGCTTAGTAGCCACAGCTTGGGCTTTGGAAATAGTCACTGTCTATGTGTGAGGCTGTACACCTGCTCCCCATAAACACAGACACACAGATACAGACAAACACACACACACACACACACGTATATACATATACACGTTCTCACTATTAAAGTATGTCTGTCTGCAGGCCCTTAAGCGTATACTGTTGGAACAGGCCCATTTTAAACACAGGCAATACCTAGCCAGTGGCGTCCAAAGCAACATGGAATTTGCTAGACTTGAATGACTTGAATGAACTATTAGCCTTTTGTCTCGGTCTGGGAATGTGACTGAACGGATCTCTGTCTGAAGCACTGGCTTCATAATTTTTTTAGCATGTTTAAAGCATAGACAAACACTTCCTAATTCTTCCACTGAAAGAACATTCTAATTGTCTTTTATAGGATGGAATAATTAATATCCAAAACAACACAAGTCTCGTATACTGCAGATTGTTTTTACTGTGTTGTGCACTGACCCGTTTTAAGCTTTATTTTTATACAAATTAAGTAACCCGCAGAATGTTTTGCATTAAGCTCAGCAGTAATGCGAAATGTCAGCGCGTTCATCTGTTTTCGTATGCAGTCATTGTAAATCATATTAAGTTGTCCTTTTGCTTTCTGAGATAAAACAGCATTTTCATTTACTGGCACAGTAATTTTGAATAATAGTATCATTGAACTTTTTTTTTTTTGTCTACCTTGTGTCGGTTCATAAATTTATGTGTCTTCCACACCCGTTTCTAATGCTCACTCAATGAATAAGGACCATCTGCCGGATTGATATATTAATCTGTAAAACTTTTTTTTTAGTTACACAATGCTCACTTTGATTTCTGCCCTTCCATCACCCTCTGTCTGTATTTCTATATTTTTTCAATATGAAACATTTTATAACTCGCCCTAAACCACATGCGCACTTGTGTCTCATGAGTTGCCCTATTCAGCATGCCAAAGTTTTGATCAGCTCCTTGAAGTTGAAGGGATTTCAATTGGTTGCCTCATTCAGTTTCATCTGGGTATAATACTGTATTTATCCTTCAGACAGGGTCATATGAGGCCAATGAATACATTATATTACAGCAGAATGGGACTCGAGATAAATACTGGAATAAAATTTGAATGTTCATTTTGGACTCGATTAGCGGACATAAATTCAACTACTGCTCCTGATTATTAAAAGAGCCTACTAAAAAAAAGGGTACGAAGCTGGGTATGCTCTTCATCTGGCTTTGTTTGGCAGCCATGCTGATGTGTTAATATAAACAGTGGCAGTAAGCTCACCTGCACATGCCTCTGAAGCCTGCAGGAGACTTATAACTTCCTTTCTGGCTACTGTTCAGCACCTCCATCAGTCTGCTCCCAGCCACATGGGGTTCGTCTCAGGGTAGGGAGGGATGGATGGGTGCAGACCCTTTTAGAGCAGGACCAGTGGCAAGAGACAATGTAGCGGTCAAAAGTTCAGCAACATCTGGAGACAAAAAGGAGTTCTGGGTTGTCTTGAGTTCCTGGAAGAACCCTATTCTCAAGGGTGAAAGGTATGAAAATAACAGTCTGCTACATAGTCTCTCTCTCAGCCTCATCTACCCCCATTTCACTGAGCCACAGCCACAGGGTGCCTGTGGTTTTTGGACCCCAGTGATGGTGTGAATTTGAATCTCAGACACAATGCAGTCAGTGTTCATTGGTGGCCAGTAGGCCATGTTTATATTTGTAAAATCCACGTTTTCACATTTTAAATTCCTTACCTGATCCACTGAAATATTGTGCTTATGGTCAGCGGAGAGTAATTTTGTATTTCCTTACATATATTCTATTTATGTTGTCTTTTTGTCATAACAGACAGCTTTATTTGTGGAGATTCCAACTTACCGAAACCAAAGAATATCCAGCCCCGTTCTGGTAAACTTCTACATATGCAACGGCAAACGGAAGAGGAGCCAATACCAACGATTCACCTACCTACCATCTAATGGTATGGCATAACTTTCTTTCTCTGAATACTTGCTTCAACATGAACTTGGATTTAAAATTAGAATTAGAATTGGAATTAGAATTAGTGTTTGCATGTTTCCTTCTGACCTCATGAAAACTAATGAAATCTAAACACAGAAGCCTTGCGTGTCCAAATTTGTTAGTGATTCCATGATTGGTCTTCCAATTCATAGTACATTTACAAATATATACATGAAGTTAAGGAAAAAGGGATTAGGTAAAATGACCTGCGAAGAAACATGTACATATTTCAGATTCATTTTAAATATTAAAATCTAAAAACATTATTTATGTCAACTCACTATATGTGCAACATCCACTGATTATACAATATTTTGAATATTCCACAAGTCACATGATCGACAGAAATTGCATCATCTGCTTCTCCTGAAAATTACGAAAAGAAAAATTAAATTAAATTAAATTTAATTTATTTTAATTTAATTAAATTAGTGAAACAAAGTTTGGGTTTTAAATTCACAAACCATTAGAATGGGTGCTTGTTTTTCAAATTAGCAAATTGTATGCAAGCATGCAGATTCCACACAGAAATGCTCGAACCTAGGAATCAGAATGAGGACTTGCACGTACTACCCAAATTCTGTGCTACAAACCTTCTTACATTCAATACTGTTACTCATTTAAAATAAAATGCAGCCACACCAAAGTATACAATCAACAATAGACAATAGATAGACAGTAAGCTAGCTAGCAAACTATTTAGCTATCCATTGTTGATGTTATAACTTATACCTAGATAGATAGATAGATAGATAGATAGTAGGGTTTACACTTTTTTATACATGTAAATGGCTTTTTCACTTTAAAGCTAGATGAAACAGTGATTTTTTTAGCTTGCTATTTAACAAGCCATGGTTCTCTAGCAAGGAGCAGCAGTCCTCAAACAGTCTTTATTATAATATTGCCTCAACAAAGCTGTTGTTGCCCTCAATCAGATAAGCCTTACTGGCTAAACTGGCTTAAAAATTAAAATTCTCTTAAAAAAGAAGTTTATTTAAGCTACTGGTGTGTTTTTAGTTTGGTTGCCATAATGCCTGCTCATTTTATTTTATAAAGTTGAGGCTGTGTGATGTGAACAGTGTGGGAGGAGGAAGAATTTACTGCACCAATTCTATGCTATCTATGCATCTATTGTCCTGATACAGCAGCATTTACAAATACGAACTAAATTCAAATGATTTGCTACTGAGTGTTATAGAGCTCAAAAGAGTGAAGCTGCCTATTCATCTTAACTTAAGTTTTCAGAAACATTTCAACTCCAGACATGTTACTGTCTTATTCAGTGAAAGTGCTCAAACTAAAGAGTTCCTCAATGTCCTCTTCCATACCTGTTATATTATACAAGGTCTGGAAGGGTGACACTTGGGTGGAGTTGAGTATGTGAATGCTATTATTCAGATGCCAACTGATTGCCAGAAGAAAAAAGTTTTTAAAAAGTGCCAAACCACCACTAATTGCCCCAGGATTAGGGTGCCTAACCAGTGGGTGGTTCAAAGCAGTGATTCATAACCCAGCCCTGCCCTGTCTCCTTCAGCCTGGCCACTGTAAAGCCTCTCTGTCCCCACTGACAGTGTTCCACTGTCCTCTTAACTGACACGCTGGATACACCACAGAGGTCACGGGTACATCCAATGCAAACGACAGGCTGAAGAACACATGAGTAATACTTTATTAGGTTATGCAGTGTGAAATTACTGTCTTGTCTTAAAATATTAATACGTTATTAGAAAAAGACATTCAGTTTTTTGAAATAGTGTAACTTTAAATTATATATAATATGTATATGAAACTTATAAATTAAATAAACTGTAAAAAAGTCCTTTAAACAAGGTACTGAATAGAATTTGATGACATTGGCACGAGCAAATGTCTCGAATATAGTCCAATTTATCTTTTATTACGTCTGATAAAATAATTAAGATTAAACCAAATATTCAATCATTCATCCTTTTTCGGGGCAGCATGGTGGCGTAGTACTTAGCATGCCTGCCTCCAGACAAGAAGGTCCCGGGTTGAATTCCCATGCTTGTGTGGGTTTCCTCTGGGTATTTCGTTTTCCACACACAATCAAAAGACATGCACATTAGACTAACTGTTGTAAATTGCCCCTAGGTGTGAGTGTAAGTTTCAGTGATTGTGCCCTGCAATGGTCTGACGAGCTGTTCAGGGTGTATCCCCACCTTTGCCCATTGTCAGCTGAGATGTGCTGTGACCCTAGTAAGCTTAAGTGGTTCGGCAAATGAGCGAGTGAGAGTGAGTAAACCTGTTTCTATGCATTACTGATAATTTCAACTTTGAAATCATGCTCTTCTATTAGCAGATTTGTGTAAATTTAAATATTTATTTCTAGAGAGTAACAGAATTATCAGCCAGTTATTACTGTTACTATCCCATTCTGTGCCTTGATGCATTGGGTGATGTTTGCAGTTTCTGTTGCAATGTATGTATGTTTTTCCCTCAGAGGGTTGCAAGCCCCCTGCAGATCCTATCATATAGTACAAACATCCATTCACACCTGTGGCAAATTCCAGTTAGCCTAATGCACCCAGAGAAAACCAAAGCAAACTCCACACAGGAATGCCCTCGCTGACCACAGGGCTCAAATCTAGGACCTTCTTGCTGTGGTGCAAGAGTGCTAATTGCTAATGCCCTCTACCAGCAAATGAAAAAAGTTAATAACGGTTGGTATGTACAAGAGCATCAGAAACCAGGCTTTGATTTGTAATAAATTCATGATATGGAAAATCTGTTTATAGGATAAGACTAGTTTAATCTTGTATCTATTATAAAAGGAAATACATGTAATACATACATTTGCCCATATTTAAAATATTTTAACTTTGTAAAAGATTATATTTTGCAATGGTGACTGAAAGGAGATTTTTAGCATTCATAAGTAACCTGCTGACTTGGTTAGTTTGCCATTTGCCAAACCACTTAATCCAACCAGCGTCTCAGCTGACACTGGGCAAAGGCAGGGTACACCCTTTACAGCCTGCCAGACCACTGCAAGGCCAATACACATACACACACACACACACACACACACACACACACACACACACACACACACAACCATTCACACTCTCACTCCCATCTATGGGCAATTTGGAACAGCCAGTTATCCTAATGTGTGTATCTTTGGACTGTGGGACTGAGGAAACCAGAGTACTCGGAGGAAATCCATGCACGCCCTTGGAAAATATGCATACTCTTCTCAGAAACCTCCAAGCCGAACCTAGGACTCGAATCCAGGTACTTCTTGCTATGAGGTGGACGTACTAACCACTACATCACCTTTTCACCCTTGGTTAGTTTGTGATTATTTTTAAAAACAGAAACCAAGCTGCTTTACCAGCTACACAAATTGACACACATGCAGCTTCCGTATTACTTGACTAAAACAGCTAGCAAGCTAGCAAAGATGGTGCTACAGCTCGACAAGCTGGGGGTGTTTTTTGCAGCTGGTAACTGACACTAGCTGTCAGACTAAGCTGTAGACTTAAGCTGGGATATTACATGATGATGCTAATAAATGACGAGATAAGTGGTAAGGTCATATTGAAGTCACATTATCATCAGGAATGAGGGTATTTATATGATGTGTAGTCTAATGAAAATTTGCGGTTTTGATGAATGATCAGTCAAGTTTGCTTGGTTGACAATTTTCTGTAGTTTTAGAAAAAAAGATTTACAATCTATGTAGAGTCTAATTTATACAGACATCTGAGGCATATCCTAGACACCGTCATGTGATTGATTGCTCATTTCTTCCTTCTGGGTCTACAGAACAATAGGTGTCTGAGTTTTATTTTAAAACTTAGGCAGTCAGACCTGCCTCGACAGTTCCTCTAATGCATGCTGTTGATAAGTTCCTGAGCCAGCTAAGGCACTGGGTATAAGTGTGTGTGTGTGTGTGTGTGTGTGTGTGTGTGTGTGTGTGTGTGTTTGTGTGTGTGTGTGTGTGTGTGTGTGTGT
>JAOUQZ010000028.1:5683165-5705955 GCA_028564935.1 Neosilurus hyrtlii
TATATATATATATATATATATATATATATATATATATATATATATATATATATATATATATATATATATTCCCCCCATATTTATTAATTAATTAAGAAATACTGTATTTATCTCAGAAGGGAAATTATTGCCTCTGCATTTAACCCATCCAACATCTAAAGTGAGTACACACACACACACACACACACGTAAACAGTGAGCACGTGCACACTTGGAGCTGTGGGCTGTGACACATTGGGGCCCCCAGAGAGCAGTTAGGGGCTAGGTGCCTTGCTCAAGGACACTTCAGCCATGGAGCTGGAGGAACGAAAGATGCAGCTCACTCCCCCACCACCACACATTTTTCCTGCTGGTTCAGGAATCAAACCAGCGACCTTTCAGTCCCAGACTCGCTTTTCTAACCATTTGGCCATGGCTGCTTAATCCTAATTAGGGGAGCGGGGAGGCAGGAACACCTGTTCAGTGAACTCTGGGTAAGAGCAGGTTACACCCTGAACAGCTTTCCAGGTCATTGCAGGGCTACACACATACAACCATTCACACTCACTCTCACACCTAGGGGCAATTTGAAACCGCCAATCAGCCTAATGTGCATGTCTTTGGAATGTGGGAGGAAACTGGTGTACATGGAGGAAACCCTTACAGGGAGAACATGCAAACTCCACACAGAAATGCCCGAGACTGGGAATCGAACCCAGGACCTTCTTGTTTTGAGGTGGACATGCTAACCATTGCACCACTTACTTGCCACGCATTGAAGCTGGGCCTTTCAAACTAGATATGCTGGCTCACTACTATGAGTGCATGGATGAGTTTGTGTGTGTTCATGGTCACAAAGGCAAAACTGTATATTATATTTCTGGACATGTACTTGCGTGCACTGAAGCTGGGGCTTTCAAACTTGCTATGCTTGTTCTATGTTGGTATATTATGAAATCAACCTTTCAGAAGGAGCATCTGGACACCTGTGGTCTATTTTTTTAACCCATTCACACAAAAAGGAAAGTTTGAGACAGCTAGCTTTTCAGTCCACTAACTTTTCTAAACAAGACTCCTTATCAGAGCAGTTCACCCATGCCCTTAAATACCTCGTCTCAGGTGCAGCCAGTTGTAATAACAATCGCAGTGGAAGATGGGTTATGTAGTGCTCCTAGAAATGGTCTGTGCCTCCCTCTGCTTGTAGACGCGAGTATTACTCAGCCAGACATTACACAGGACTTCAAGCTCTATGATTCTTCTCGGAGCAATTTTTTCCCACAGAACTGCTTTGATTTTACTGTTTAAAAGTGTCCGTTTGGCCGAACAGCACCGCTGACATTTAGCTACAGTTCATAATAATAAATTATACCCTCTAAATCAATCCTCAGTAAAAGTATTAATTGTTTCTTCATTCACATGGTTCAATCACATCAAGGTTGAACTGGCCTATATTATATAATAATACTGGCATGTTTTTTTCATTTGTTCATTATTTGCACATTGCCACAATTTAAAAAATATCTAAATCTTGATTGCAGTTGTCTTTTTTTCTTTAAAAAAAGAAAAAATCATATTGAACGCTTTTTGGGGGACAGGGTGGCGTAGTGGTTGCCCTGGTTTCCTCCCACAGTCCAAAGACATGCATATTAGGCTAATTGGCTGCCCTAGGTGTGTATATGAATGAGTGCATGTGTGTGTGTTGCCCTTTGATGGTCTGACTAGCTGTTCAGGGTGTGCTCTGCATTTGTCCCGTGTTGGTTGAGATAGGCTCCAGCCTCCCCACGACCCTAATAGTAGGATTAAGCATTTAAGCAAACGAATAAGTGAGGGAAAGCTTTTTTAATGACAATTTTGGCAGTATGGGACATATTTTTCTATATGTTTATTACATTCCTAATCATGTATTTTTAATATTATTTATATGTAGTTCAGCCTTGGCAGCATGGTTGCGTAGTAGTTAGCCCGTCAGTCTCACAACAAGAAATTCCTGGGTTCAAGCACCAGCTTGGCGAGGGCATTTCTGTGTGGAGTTTGCATGTTCTCGCCATGCTTACAGGGATTTCCTCTGGGTACTCTGGTTTCCTGCCACAGTCCAAATACCTGCACATTAGGCTGTTCCAAATTGCTCCTAGGAGTGAGTGTGAATGATTGTGGGTTGGCCCTGCAATAGTTTAATGAGCAGTACAGGGTATATCCTGCCTTTGCACACTGTCAACTGAGATAGGCTCCATGAACACAGCTGTTTATTTACTGGGTGACATTTATCAACACCACTGCTTGTACTACAAAGCAAATCTGCATATATAACATTTTGTACATCGGAGGTTCACATGTTCAATTTGGTTTATGCAAACATTTAAACCAGCTTAAAAAATGCACATGCACATTAAAAAGTACTCTAAGAGTAAATGAAATGATGCTTCAGTACAGTTGATATTTGAATAGTTTATTTACATTAGAATACAATCCCATCCTATAAATACAATCTTCTTGAACATGCCCAAAAAACATGGCATGCTATGTTCAACTAAATCCTTACATCACTTCAAAAAATGTTCTCACAATAGGCTTTCAGTTACTTATACTGAATTCTCAGATCAGTGTTAGCAAAAAAACAACAAAAAAAACAAACAAACAAAAAAAAAACATGCAAAGCAAAAGTATAATGTGAGAAAATACAGATGATATTAATGTGAGATTACAGTGATCTGTTCTATTATAGAGCAAAGATAACATTCAAAATGCCAAATGTAATCAATGGACCAAAAAAAGCAAAACAGCAAAAATATACACATTTAAAAAATATTCTGTGAATGTTAGGAAAGTAACAACAGCGGCAGAGTATGGTGGTGATGACCTATGGATATCAGGTTTAAATATTTTATAGTTTGTGCCATATATTACAGAATTCGTAGATGTCAAGCTTCTGTTAGATGGGAAAAAATGTATAACTTACAACTGAATCAACTCTTTTGTTTTTATGAATACGTAGTCCATTTTTTTAGTGAATATTTTACAACTTAGCAAATGGAAATGCTAACATAATTTACCAAGTTTAGGCACCCTTAACAAATGTAGTGTTGAAACATGAATATGAGTCTATACATGTAGAGGCTTAAAAAAAGAAAAGAAAAAATAAAATGAATAATAATAGTTACAACAACAACAACAACAACAATAATAATAATAATACTTATTATTGTTGTTGCTGTTATTACAACAACAACAAATTAAGGTAGCAGAACATGTATGTTGGTCAGTCAAGCGGTATCTTTTCATGGTTCTTTTGATCTTTGGAGCAATCTAATCCACAGAATCACTTCAATGGGCAGTGGAAGACACTAATAGGCCAACAAAATTGAAATTAATTAATAAGAGGTAATTTGTTAAATACACCATATATGGTACACATTATTATTGGTCCTTTAAACAAAATGAACAAATGACATAATTAAACAATCATATGGCAGTGATGTAAGGTGCAACTATTATATTCTGAACTAATTCACTTTAATAATTATTACCTTCATCTCTGTAGTTTGGAAGTGGTGGCATGATTTTAAAGTAGAATGGACACATCTCCTTTTCACTAAGAGAAATCTGGTAATAAAGAACAATATGAACAATTGTTTGTTCTGTTAAATAAACATACAGTTGCAAACATAATACAAATGCATTTTTTAGAAACTAAATAATTATTTAGAAATTATGATTCATACTGTCAAATATGCCAAGCACAGATGATTTATATTAATATTATAAATAATGCATGCTTATATCTATCCATCCATCTATTATCTATACTGCTTATGCATGGTCTACTGTAGGGCTGCTTGTTTATATCAAGTATACCCATTCATCCATGCGTATATCCATTTGCCGAACCACTTAACCCCACTAGGGTTGTGGGGATCTCGGCCGACTCTAGGCAAAGGCAGGGTACACCCCGGATAGCCTGCCAGTCTATTGCATGGCCAACACACACAACCATTCACACCTAGGGGCAATTTGTAACAGCCAGTTACCCTAATGTGCATGTTTTTGAACAGTAGGAGGAAAGTGCAGTACCAGGAGGAACCCCACACAGACACAGGGAGACCATGCAAGTCCACACTGAAACGTTCTTGCCGAGCTCGAGACACAAACCTAGATGAACTCTTCTTGCTGTGAGGTGGACGTGTTGGACACTACGCCCCGTGCTGCCTTCTACTTTATCTATTCATTCATTCTTTTTCTGAATCGCCTAATCCTAAATAGGGATGCGGGGAGGCTGGGGCCATCTAAGCCGACTCTGGGCGAGGACAGAGAACGCCCTGGACAGCTCGCCAGGCTACGGTTACAGCATTTTCTTTGTTAATCCCAAGAACTATTTATGAGTAAAAATAAATAAATAAAATATTAGATTATATGGTAATGAAAATAAATATTATACTCACATTATTGTATATGCAGACATTTGGTGAAGTCAAGTCATAATTGAATTCTTCTTTTGAATTGGGAGATGTGAAAGTTACAGATGAAGATTTGATATGGATTAGAATTGCATCCTCTGATCTTTCATGTTTCAGTGCCGCCTTCTGCAATTTATTATTTCTGAAGTCTGCTGCTTTTCTAGCTTGTTGTGGTGGGATCAGTGAAAGGAGTGCCATCATGTTTTAAAAGACTTTAGACATCCAAGGACATGATTGTCGTTCCATTCCACATACAAACTTGGATTAAAGGATTCTCTTGAAATATTGTTGAGTTTTGTTTTGCCAAAGCGTGTTCAGGTGCATTTTTTCACTGTGTGCTCTTCTAATACAAATTCTTATTCTGCTCTGTAGATGGTTCCAGCCTTTTGTTTTACAGGATTCCATGTTAACAAAACGCATGTTGTATGATTTTGTGTAAAACATTTTTACATACAAAAGAAATGTCAAATGAAGTTTTGACAATATACCAGTGAACTTAATAAAAAAAGGAAATTTACAAGAACAGACAATAACACTGATGGATGTATTATCAAAAAGATTCCACTGAGTTTCTTGTTCTTCAAAAAATACAAAATAAAAATCATATTATGGAATACTTCTCAACCAAAAATTTAATATGAAAAGAAAGCCAGCAGAACATAGCAATAGTTTCCCAGTAACCACATGCAGAGCAGAATTTCTTTCTTTTTAATTAATTAAGCAAATAAAGAGCACTGCGTTTGCAACAATGGCAACAGTCTCTTGTCGTCAGAGCAACAGTTTCTGCTGACTGTTAATGCTGTTAGTGCCTGATTTAGTTTGTCCATATTCAGTGCAGTGTGCACCCCTGAACTGTATCGTCGTCCATAGCTTGGAGAGCCATAGGAAGATGAGGAGAAATTCATGGAAAAACCAGAACCTGTTGCATCAAAGCTTCCTCTTCTAGACCCAGACCTTGAACCAGTTCTAGACCCAGACCTGGATCCTGAAGCTGACCCAGAGCCACTGATATTGTAAGGGCTATACAGACCCTTAGTAGATTGTGAAGATGCCTCCAGTAAACGCAAACCAGAACCCTCCTCAATCATGCTTCTTTCAATGGCATCTTTATAAGATATCTTCAGCTTTGTTTTGGGACAGGTGAGGTATTTGGAGTACCCACTGACATCTCTTAGTTTCTGAGCAGTGCGTGCATCAAGGGTACCCTTTTGTACAGCATCATCCAGTGACACTCTGCCAGCAACATCAGGTTCAATGAGTCCTCCTGTCAGATACTGGACTTCAAGGAAACGCTGGCCAGCTTCATAATACAACCAACCCTTCTTTAAGGCCTGAGCCGCTGACATTTTAGTTTTAGTTCTTGGATCCTCAAATCCTTGGAAGGCCTTCTGAGCTAAGTTGATGCGATCCACCATTATCTTGTCTACCAGCCCTTTGTTCATTGCATCTGCAACAGTGAACTTTTCTCCAGTATTTGGGTCAATGATACCACCTGTGCAGGCTTGTGCCTCAAGCAGTCTTTGACCAGTAATGTTATCAACTAGACTTCGATGCATGGCCTCTGTGACTGATACCTTCTCTAGAGTGTCTGTGTCAAGGATTCCAGCAACCGGACCCGTTTCTTCTGTTGGGTCTGTCCAAGTTGTTGCCGGCGTCTTGATAGCTGGTGCAGGACTCGTGGTATACGAAGAGGTGGATCCAAAGGAAGATGAACGCGATCTAAATCCACTCATATTTCCAGATAACATATCTGCAAATTCAGTGATGGACAGATTGCCAGCACGATACTGGTCCAAAGCTGACTGATCTATGAGACCTTTAGTGATGGCATCATCAATATCATACTGACGTCCAGACCTTCTGTCAATTATCATAGATTTTACACCCTCTGCTGAAGAAGTGGTAATTTCTTCCCATTCACATTCTTGTTCTGCAAGCTCCATATATGTCTGATGATCAATGAGGCCTTTGCGGTATGCTTCGTAAACAGACATTTCTTTTCCTGTTTCAGGATCTACAATTACCACTCTGCGTTTGCGTACTGATGACTTAGAAGATGTCTTTCTTTCCCGCTTCTTCTCCTTCAGCATTAAAAGAGCAAGTCCGGTTTCAGAGTCAGTCATGCATCGCTCCATCAGCTGAAGGTAAGTCAGATTTTCCTCCGTGTTTGGATCAAAGAAACCTTTGGTATCATCAGAAGGGTCTGTAAGAATACTGTTCATCTCCTCATCAAAAAGGCCACGCTTATATGCCATTTCCACTGGAAGGCGGTGACTTTCCTCAGGATCAATTATTCCACCTGTCGCAATTTGAGCTTCCAAAAGACGAATACCGTGATCTTTAAGGATCAGACCTTTCTTCATTGCCTGAAATAAGGAAATTACCTTACCAGAGTATGGATCATTGTATCCAGTCACAGCTCGTTCAGCAGAGAGAAGCTTGTCTTTAAACTCTAGGCCAACCACTCCCATTTTTACAGCCTCATTGACTGTCAGTTTTAGATTTTTAATTGGATCAATCACATAACCGGTTGCTGCTTGAGCCTCTAGCAGTTCAAAGGCGGTGCCTGGCCTGATCATATTCTTTTTCATGGCCTGGTAGATTGACAGTCGCTCTTTAGTAGCCTCAACATACACACCTGCAATACAACTTGCACCCTCAAGATATTTCTTCAAATCTTTGCTGATATCATCCACTGAAATGACACCTTCAGTGAGCTCTGTGTAGGTCTTCTGATCAATAATTTCAGAGCACAGTAGTTCGTCCAGGGTGATTTGCTTTCGAAGACCCTTTACTAGCAGTTTCTTTTCAGCAAGAGGCAGCAAATGCATGCCACTTTCTTTGTCAACTTTGCATCTCTTAATCAGGTTTGCATATGATGATTTTTCATCTGTGGTCGGATCAGTAAACCCTTTGACATCTCCACTTAATAGCTTCTCGCTTGTTTCTTTGTTGATGTACCCTCGTTGCATTGCAACATCATTTGGAAGGTGGAAATTGTACTCATGATCCATTACACCACCAGTTGCAATCTGAGCTTCTAGGATCTTTAATGCATACTCCTCAGGTACCAGTCCCTTTTTCATAGCCTGGTAGAGAGAAATCATTTTCCCACAGTATGGATCTTTGTACCCTGTGACTGCCCTCTCTGCAGACAAAAGTTTGTCGTGGAATTCCGGCCCAACAAGACCCTTGCGGACAGCCTCATCAACTGTTAACAATTCATATTTTACTGGGTCAGTCATAAATCCTGTAGCTGCTTGTGCCTCCAACAAATCAATGGCCATATCAGGCTTGATTATGCCTCGTTTCATGGCCTGGTATATGCTAAACTTTGAGTTGTTGGAGACAACCCCAGCGATGCTGCCTGTGCCAAAGAGGTACTTCTTAGCAGATGGCATTTCCATAACCTCTCGGATGGTTTTCTTGCCTTGTTTCAACAGATTGTAAGTTTCAAGGTCAATTATACGCGAGCTATATAGCTCTTCAATTGTAACTCTGCATCGAATTATATCACAGAGCATAGTCTGTTCGGTTTTAACGGCTTCTCTTTGTTCAATGATTTCAATGATAATGATAATCATTCTCTCCTTTGTGATTGTTCCTGACCGATACTGTTTCAAAAGTCTTTGTTTGTCTTCTTCAGGAAGCATGTCTGATGCCATTACTTCCCACAAATTCATTTGTTTTCCCGCAAAACTTTTATGAGGTATAGCTATCTGAGTGCTAGCCAAGTCTGTTTGCGCTTGTTCTTCCGTGTAAACATATGACTTCTCAACTTCTTTTGGAACTTCAGCCTTACAAAGTGGTAAAAGGAAAAAACCAAAGTCAGGATCTTTTGTGCACCTTTTAATCAGCTGCTTGTAAGTGACACTCTCATCTTTATTAGGATCAGTGAAGCCCTTCATATCATCTGATGGGTCTTTCAAGGACTTGGCCATTTGTTTGCTTAGGTAACCTCGCTGAATAGCTATGTCGGTAGGGATACGATGACTATTTACTGGATCGATTATTCCTCCAGTGGCCTCTTGAGCTTCAAGAAGAGGTATGGCTTGCTCTCGAAGAACAAGCTCTTTTTGCATGGCCTGGAAAAGGGAAATCTTATGGCCAGTGTATGGATCTTTATAACCAGTTACAGCCTTCTCTGCAGATTGGAGCTTTTCATGAAGCTCAGGACCAACAAGGCCAGCTTTTACAGCATCATCCACTGTGAACCTCAGATTTCTGATTGGATCAACAATAAACCCATTTGCTGCTTGTGCTTCCAGCAAAGAAAGCCCTGTATTTTGTGTTAGTAATTTCTGTTTCATTGCCTGATAAATGCTGAGCTTCTCTTTAGATTTTTCATTTATTACACCAGCAATGCTCTCTGATCCTTGCAAGTACCTCTTGACAGAATCAATTTCACTAATCTCTTTCGGCTTCTTTTGACCTTGCTGGAGTTGATCGTAGGTTGTTTTGTCAATGATTTTGGATTCAAACAGGGATGTCGCGCTAACAGGTTCTCGGAGACCAGTGAAGGAATCCTGCTGCTTTTTTGTCTCATTTCCATCAACCAGTGTGATCACAATGCTAATGATCTTTTCAATTGTAACTTTTCCTGATTTATACTGACGTATTATCTCAATCCTTTGTTCTTCTGTAATATATTCAGAGTTAATAATCTCCCAAATGGTGACTTTTCTTCCTTTAAAGGGTCCACTGTGTAGCTCCATTGTTGCCTTGTTTAAGGCTTCTTTGGACTGAACATTGAAGGGCAGTTCTGTTTCTGTAGACTGAACAGCTTTTTCTGAAAGTGGAAGCAATGGGAGACCTGTTTCTTTGTCAGTAATGCAAGTTTTCTGCAGCTGCGCATAGGAAACATTCTCTTTTGTGTTTGGGTCAATGAACACTTTACTGTCATCAGATTGGCTATTTAAGCACTTGTTTAATTCCTCACTGAAAAATCCACGCTTATAAGCAATATCATGAGGAATCCGGTAACTTTTTACTGGGTCAATGATTCCTCCAGTAGCAATTTGAGCCTCCAGCAGCCTTGTACCCTGATCTTTGTTGATAAGATCTTTTTGCATTGCCTCAAATAGAGATGCAGTCTTTCCTGTATATGGATCCTTGTACCCACTCACTGCCCTTTCTGCTGACAGCAATTTCTCATGAAACTCTGGGCCAACAATGCCAGATTTCACAGCTTCATCAACTGTAAGCTTTTGGTTTTTTACTGGGTCAATTATGAAGCCTGTTCCAGCTTGGGCTTCTAGAAGATGGAGTGCTGGTTCTTGTTCAAGCATGTTCTTCTTCATGGCTTCATAGATAGGTACTTTTTCTTTAGTTGACTCAATCAACACTCCGGCAATACTGCTAGTTCCATTTAATGCTTTTTTGACCAAATCCATCTGAGACACCTCTTCAACAGTAGTTTTGCCATTATGCAACTTGTTATACAAATCTTTGTTAATGATCTTTGACTCCAAGAGCTCAGATGCAGGGACACTTAATCTTAACCCATCAAAGGCTATTTCCTTCTTTTTCTCTTTGTCTTCTACAACAGTGATTACAATCTTTATTATTTTCTCCACAGTAATTTTCCCTGATTTATACTGACGGATAAGATCTTTCCTTTGATCTTCACTAAAGTACTCAGAATTTATCACCTCCCAGATGGTTACTGTCTTTCCTTTAAATCTTCCAAATGGCACTAATATGTTTGTTTTGCTAAATGCATCTTTAGTATCTTCATCTGTGTATGTCTTTTCAGTAGGCAATGCTGTTTGTGTAAGAGGTAGAAACGGAAGCTCTGTTTCGGGATCTGTTTTACATCTTTCTAGCAGCTGACGATAACTGAGACTTTCCTGGGTGTTGGGATCACTAAATCCTTTTTTATTGTCAGGAGGACTGGACAAGATTTTGTTAAGTTCTTCATCCAACTGACCTTGTTTACATGCTGTTTGGACTGACACACGATGACTATTCACTGGGTCTATTATACCACCAGTGGCAATTTGAGCATCTAGAAGTTTAGTGGCTTGCTCCTCTGTGACCAGTCCCTTTTTCATGGCTTCAAATAAAGAGATCTTTTGTCCAGTGAAAGGATCCTTGAAACCAGTTGCGGCCCTTTCAGCAGATAGCAGAGCGGTGTGAAGTTCAGGTCCAATAACAGACTCTTTTACTGCCTCACTGACAGAAAGTCTTCTGTTCTGAATGGGATCAATAATATATCCAGATGCAGCTTGAGCTTCTAGTAGAGTCACAGCTGTGCTTGGTGAAAGTTTGTTCTCCTTCAAAGCTTGATAGATTCCCATTTTCTGATTGGGTTCTACTATTACACCACCAATGCAATCCTTGCCTTTAAGGCAGATCTTGACTTTATCAAGCTTATTAAGATCTTGCACTGTTGTTTTACCTTTTTTAAGTTTGTCAAATTCTTTTTTGTTTAGAACACCAACTTCATTAAGCCTGCTCGCAGGCACTTTCTCCCGAATTCCATCAAACACCAGTGGTGACTCTTCACTTGCCTTAACCCCATCAACGTCTGTAGAACCATTAAAAACCCTCTTTGTTGGTTCCATCACTGTTGGTGTAACTAATTCATTTTCAGGCATGCTGTCAGTTTGGATCTCAATTTCTTTTGTTTGGGATGTTGTGGGTTTCTGTGCTTCCTGCAGCTGCTGAAGCTTTTCTCGTAATTTCTTGTTTTCCTCACCCATGTGTTTTTCTTGTTCTTGTCTGATCTTCTCTAGCTTTTCCACCTCTTTTTGCTTATTGAGCATCTCTTCCTCTGCATCCTTCTGTCTCTTGACTGCAGTTTCTAGGCTAGCCTGAAGTTTCTTCCTCTCCTCCTCCATATGCTTTGTCTGTCTTTCCTGTTCATCTTTAAGAGCTTTGGCTTTCCTCACTTCATCCTCAAGTTGTTTCTCAAGCTTCATTTTCTCTGCCTCAATGGATTTCTCCTTTTTGAGCAGGATTTCCTTCTCTGTAAGGAATGTCTGCTGAAGGGCTGTCTTCTCTTGTTCTATTTGTTCTTGCTGTACACTGGCCATCTTAAATGAAAGAAAAACAGCATTACATTTGATAAATTAAAACATTACCATGCAATATGAGGTGTAAAATGCATAATTGGTAATTAGCATGCCTTGATTAGGTAATTATATACAATAGACTTTAAGTTATAATGACAAATAGTAACAACAAAAACCAAAAGCGAAAATAATTTGCGATAGTCTGAATGGAACTGTGCTCATTAAAAAAATCCATGTTATGAGTCATTAGTATAGACATAATAGACTAGGAGTAGAATGTAAGAATATTCATTAATTCATTCATTTTCTATGTCGCTTAATCCTAATTAGGGTTGCGGGGAGGCTGGCGCCCATCTCAGCTGACTCTGGGTGAAGGCGGGATACACCCTGAACAGCTCACCAGGCCATTGCAGGGCCAAAACTCACACAACCATTCACACACACTCAGGGCCAATTTGGAACAGCCAGTTAGCCTACTGTGAATGTTTTTGGACTGTGGGAGGAAACCGGAGTTCCCAGAGTAAACCCACTCAAGCACAGGGGGAACATGACGACTCCACAGAGAAATGCCCGAGCTGGGAATCGGACCAAGGACCTTCTTGCTGTGAGGTGGACATGCTAACCACTATGCCACCGTGACGCTTAATGTAAGAATACTTATGTGTTAAATTAAATTACGTTATAGGGTAATAGTGTTAGGGTAAGGTAATAAGTGTTAAATTAAATTAGGGTTATTTTCAAGGAATTTAGAAAATGAAGGTGTTATTATATGACAATACCTCTTTAGCTTTGTTTTGTAAATCCGTTGCCTCTGTTTTCAGTTTCTCCTTTTCTCTTTCAAGCTCAGCAATTGCTTTACGCAGATCATCTGCCTCTTTGGTGCTTGCCAACCTCTCCACTTCTAATTTCTCAACAACAGTAAGTTTTTCTGAAGTTTGTTTTTCAGTCGCAGTCAAACGGACTCTAATGTCTTCTGCCTGTTTCTTGAAATTATTAGCTTCCTCCTCTGCTTTCAACTGAGCATTGCTTAGCTCGATTACCCTGAGTTTTAGTGTCTCGGCCTCAGCAGTTGCTTCTTGCTGTTTCTTACGTTCTGCCTCTAAAGATTTCTGGAAGTCCACAGTCTCTTGCTCTAAACGCTGTTGCATCTCCTTTTTGGCCTCTAGCATTTTTTGGGCCTCTTCTTGAGCCATATCTTTTTGTTTCTGGAGATTCTCAGCTTCAGCCTTCAACTTGGTTGCTTCCTGAATGGCTAACATTTTCTCCTTGAGCATTTTCTCAGCTAATTCCCTCTGTTGAGCGAGGTCAGACTCGGCGATTTGTCTTAGTCTTGAAGCTTCTTGTGCATCACCACTGAGCCGTGCAGCCTCATCAGCCAGCTTTTTCATATTCTCAGCCTCTTCCTCTAGCAATTTCTTTGTGTTCTCCTTATCTTTTTCCATAAGTTGCTGATTTTCTGCCTCAATTTTGACTTTCAATTTGACTAACTCTTCCATTTGATTTTTAATTTTAGCAAGCTCATCTTCCACCTGTGCTTTCTGTTTTATAGCATCACCGACCTCGTCCTTAAGTCTTTTCAGTTCATCATCCAAGAGAGATTTCTGTTTGCCTGTCTCATCAAGTTGCAGTTTTACATTCTCCAACTCTTCCTCAACCTGGGATTTCTGCTTCAGTGTTGTTTCAGCCAGTTCTTTATGCTTAGCCATCTCTGCTTCAGCTTGCTTTTTCTGTTTTAATGCAGATTTTTCTGCTTTAGCACGCCTGGAAGCTTCTGTTTCAGCTTCTTTTCTCAGTTTTTCAGCATCTTCTTGAGCTTTGGCCTGTTTAGCTGCCTCCGCTTCAGCAGCTTCCTTTTGGCGCTCTGCCTCATCTGCTTTTTGCCGAAATACAGCAGCCTCTTTTTCGGCGCTTTCTTTGGCCTTTTCTGCATCTTGTGCTAATTTCTTTGCCTTCTCATACTCTTCCTTTAGCTTACTTTGAGCAAGGTTGTCCTCCTTCTGTTGAACAAGGACATTCTGAGCTTTCTGCTCAGCAGCAGTACACCTTTGTGCAGCCTCTTTAGCTGCAAAGATGTGTTTTTCAGCTTCCTTGTCAGCATTTTCCTTCTGCTGTTTGACCTCTTCAGCTTTCTTTTTAAGGCGCTCAGCTTCTTGTTGAGCAGCCCGGCACTGCCTTGCTGCCTCTTCTTCAGCAGCTGAGATCTTTTTTACCTTCTCTTCTGCCTCTTTCCTCTTCTTCTCCTCTTCGAGTGCAAGATTCCTAAATTTCTCTGCCTCCTCTTCTGCTTTAACCTTACTGTTTTGAGTCTCATCTGCAATGCTCTTTAGTTTCTTCAGCTCAAGTTCAAGGTCTTGCTTACCGGTTGTTGCCTTTTCAAAGTTGAGCTTCAAAATATAAATCTCCTCTTCAACCACTTTCTTTTGCTTTAATATTTCCTCTACAATTTCCTTCTGTCTGCCTAATTCAGTATCAGAGGATGTCTTTAACTGGTTGATTTTTTCTTCGATATCTTGTTTATGTTGAGCTGCTTTGTCTTCTAGGACCTTCCTTTGATAAGCTTCATCCTCAGCTTTTCTTTTCAGACGCTCGTTTTCTGCCTCTTTCTCTTTTAAAGCAATCTCAGCCTCAGTTTTCACACGAGTTGCTTCATCGATGGCAGTCAACTTTTCTTTGAGGATCTTTGCAGCCTCTGCTCTCTGTTGAGCTGCTTCATCTTCTGCGACCTGCCTTTGTTTCTTTGCTTCCTCAGCTACAGATCTTAGTTTAGCCGCCTCTTCGGCAAGTTCTCTCATTTTGCCTGCCTCAGACTCAAGGAGTTGCTTGCTCTTTTCAGTGGTTGACATGGAGTCTTTTTCAGCTTTGGCTTTGAGTTCTATAAGGATTTCCATCTCCTTTCTTACTCTGGAAAGTTCATCCTCTAGTTGTTGTCTTTGTTGTACAGCTGTGTTCACTTCATTTTTCAGTCGCTGCAGTTCATCATCCAGTAAAGTCCTTTGCTGCTCGGCATGATCAAAATCCAATTTCAAGCGAATAAGTTCCTGTTCTGCCGATAACTTTTGTTGAGCAGTTTCTTCAGCTTCTTTTTTTTGTTTTTCAAGTTCCTTCTCTGCAGCCTCTTTCTGTTTCAGAGCAACCTCCTCAGCTTTGGCTCTCCTCTTTGCCTCCTGCTTTGCTTCCTCCTTCTGTTTCTCAGCCTCTGCTTGAGCTGTGCTCTTCTTATGAGCCTCTTCCTCTGCCTGGAGCCTTAGACGGAGAGCTTCATTGGCTTTCTGCCTCCATATTTCCAGTTCCTTCTCAGCTTCTTCTCTTGCTTTATCAGCTTCAGCTTGTTGCTTTTTTAAACGCTCTGCCTCTTCTTGCAGCTGGATAACAGTGCCTTGCTCTTGTTTCAGTGACTCCTCTAATTTTATTGTTTTTTTAGCAAAGGAAAGGTGCTTACTCTGTAGCTCAGTGGCAACACTCTTCTGTGCCACCTCTTCTGCCACTTTTATCTGCCTCTCTTTCTCCAGTTCAGCCTGCTTCATACGCCTGTCTGCTTCCTCTGCTTGCTGCTTATATTTTTCAAGATCCTCCATGGCCTTTTGTTTCTGCTTTGCAGCTTCTTTCTCTGCATCAGATCTTTGTTTTAGCTCTTCCTCTGCTTTCCGTTTCTTCTGTGTTTCTTCATTTACTTGTTTCCTTAGCTTTTCTGCTTCTTCCTGGGCAGTCTTCCTAAGTCTGTCAGCCTCTGATGCTTTATCCCTGAGCTGCTGAAGTTCAGCTTCAGCCATTGACTTTTGTTTCACGGATGTCTCTAGCTGGAGTCGAATTATGCGGATCTCCTCCTCGATCTTGGTTCGGCTTTGCAGGACCTCTTCCACTTGTTGGCTTTTAGACTTAATCTCTTGGTCTGAGAGGTTTTTAAGTTCTTGCAGTTCCTGCTGAATGTTTTGCTTTTGTTTTTCAGCATCGACTGCAAAGACTTGTCTTTTGCTGACCTCCTCTTTCATCTTTAGCTTCAAGTCTTCAGCCTCTTGCTGTGCTTTTGCAATGGCCTTTGCATGGGCTTCTGCTAACTGTCTCTGTTTTTCTAACTCTGCCTGCATTTCAGCCATCTTTTTTCTTTCTTCTTCTTTAAGTTTTTCTGTAGCTTTCTGTTATTCAGGGAAGCAAGGGTAATGGAAATATAAGACAAGGAAATGTAAGGTTACCTGATGGCAAATAAAAGATACTTGTAAGCAAAAAAGTCAATTAAAGAAAACTATTTAGTTAAATTTATTTGTGGGGTGTTAATTGGTTACAAAAGACGGTTTAAATCAATATTATGGTACAAATAATGAGACACAATCACTTCACAGCACAGTAAAACAACTGGAATACTGAATGAAATCATGCTGTTAAGGTGACTGTTTAGTCCCTCACTCAACTCGGAACGGGAAATATCCTTTAAATATGTGTGAAGTGTAAATGTGACAAGAGAAAAGTCTGCATAATAATTCCAGGTTCAAGTTTGCAATTATAAAAATAATTTCCAGTTTGACAGTGAGAAAGAAGGCTTAGTATTACTAAGCGTAGCAAAAGTGCAGATATATAGTGGCATGCAATGGCTTGGGCACCCTTGGTCATAATTTTTTTTAATTCAATTGAATCTATTCTTCCCTTTACCTGTGAAATGTTCCCTGTGCCACTGGCTGCAATACAACCCCAAAGCATGATCGATCCACCCCCATGCATGGACTGATGTTGTTTTCATGAAATTCCGTGCCCTTTGTTCTCCAAACATACCTTTGCTAATTCCAGCCAAAAAGTTCTATTTTCCAAAATGAAGGCTTTTCAAAATGTTCTTTTGCAAAATTCAGATGCGATTTTTGTTTCTTCTGATGACTCTTCAATGAAGACTATATTTGTGCAGGTGTTGCTGAATAGTTGAACATTGTACCACAACTCCACTGTCTGCGAAAGCTTCCTGCTGGTCACTCGCTGTCAAACAGGGGTTCTGACTTGCTTTTCTAGAAATCCTACAGGCAGTCCTCTCTGATATTTGTCTTGTTCTTCTAGACCTTGTTTTGACCCCCACTGTTCCTGGTAACTGCCATTTCTTAATTACATTCCGAACAGAGGAAATTGGTACCTGAAAACGCTTTGCTATTTTCTTATATCCTTCTCCTGCATTGTGGGCATCAGTCATTGTCAGTTTCAGAGTTTTAAGCAAATGCTTAGAGGAACCCATGGCTGCTGATTGTTGGGACAAGGTCAGAGGAGTCTAGGTATTTATAAAGCTTTGAAACTTGCATCACCCGGTCTTTCCTAATGATGACTGTGAACAAGCAATGACCCTATCAGGCTAATTAAGGTCTCACACCCCTTTGGCAAGCTGTGATACTTGCAAAAGAGAGGCTACTAGGTATAACTATGTAGGGTGCCCAAACCTTTGCTGTGGTCCTTTTTCCTTTTCTGTTATAAAACATGATTTTGTTTAAAATGTAAAGGGAATTTATCATCTGTAACTTCATGCCTTTTGGAAATCATTTCATCTTCCACTTGCTTAATTGTTCACATTAACAGAAATTTTGACCAGAGGTGCCCAAACCTTTGCATGCCAATGTATACTGTCTGGCCAACTAAAAAAGATGCACAATCTAATATTCTGTTGCACCACCTTTAACCTTGATTATGACACATAATCACCATGGCATTGTACTGAATAACCTAATCAGAGCATTTATTTCAATCCAGAGATGGGTTAAATTTTCAAAGTCATCTTGAACTGATGACCTAAAAATTGAACCCCTCCATAAAGTCTTCTACAGCACATCCAAAGGACTTTCAGAAGGGTTAAGGTCAGGACTTAAGGGCCAATTTGATATCAGTGCCAGCAGGGAAGGAAGTCCATTAATGACTTCATTTTGTTGCCACATAATGTTGCTGAGTAGAAAAGCCATAGCAATTATGAGCTGTAATCAATACTAAAGGTTCAACATATTATTAGCGTGCACTACTTTTTTTTATTTTTCTTAAGGCAGGGACTGCTAAAAATGCTGAAAATGAAAATGTAAATTTGATTTTGTGCATATTACGCCATTATCAGTCCTAAGGAACCTAGTGATGCAGCAAAGAAAGCATGGAAATAGAACTACGGCAGAACACGTGAAAAGGATGCATCTGATGAATGTCATAGTGGTACGTGACTTTAAATATTTGGAAACTTTGAAAAGACAATATGACAAAAATGTCATGAATCATTGTGAGGGTCTGTTATGTGCTTGCAAAATGATCTATTCAAATAAGATGACAGTGCAGTGCAAAGTTTACCTCCTTAGAGCCCAAACATGACAAACATTCATCATGATAAAGCACTGGCAAGCCATATAGAGAAGCAAACAAGCAGAAATGCAAGTTAGAAAGGGAAAAGGAGTAAAGAACAAAACTGAGCTTTTAATAGCCAAAAAAAAAAAAAAAATTGAGAGAAATGTGACATTCAACCTGAAGCATTCTACAACTGAAAAATAGGAGAACACAAGCAAAGAAGAACAAAAGTGTTATTTTAGATTTCTCAAGAAATTAAATTCAGAGAAAGGGGGTATCACACCATCAGGTGTTTAATGGTGTCTGCTGGTTTAAAAGTGCATGCTGTGTTTGCCAGATGGCTTCTCGTGTATGCTTCAGGCTGAGAGCAACAGATAGTTCAAAATAGCTTTATTTTGTGCCAGATACACACAAAATTTATCCCTACACATTTTTAAACATAATGAAAGAAAGAAAATATTGGGAAAATGGAATGTGCTGCACCACTACCATTTAGCTTTACTCATATCCTAGATGCGGACTTGTACCACTGTATTACAGGGGCCATGTGGAATTGGTCTGTATAACCCAAAATAAAAATAAAGATTTTTAAAAATAAATCACCATAATTTAATTTGTTGAAATGACATAAAATTTATTCTATTTAAATTGTGTCTCATAATTTTTTTATGTTAAATAACCTGACCACTTTATAGATTTTTCTACCCTCCTGACAGTTTGTTGTAATCTTGTAATATTACCACTTAGACATGAAAATAATTTAATTGGAATTCTAGGTTTGCCTTTGGACATAGTTTGACTCTTACCTCTTCATCTTCTAGTCGTCGTTGGGTATCTATTATAAACTTTATATACTGGCTCGCCAGAGTCAACAGCTCACTGTAGCGAGTTCTGAGAGTGACATACTGGAAGATAATTCATAACACATTTCAAATACTTTTTAACCAAAAAAAAAAAAAACATATGTAAGCTTTCTATTTTATAATAGAAAATTATAATAGAAAATACCTCTTGGATAATGCTGTCTGATGCAGACTCCACCTTAATTTTTTTCAGAGGCGAGGCAATGGGCTCCACCAATGCTTTATATGTTACCAGCTGAAGCTCATGATCCTGGAAAGGAACATTTTTAATATGTTGCAAAAATCTTGGTATGTGTGTGAAATATGGCTCATGAATCATTTTAATTCTTACCTTCACTGTATCAATGTAGGCTTTAGCATACTTCTGGCACTCGTCCACTTTTTCCTTGTTGTTTTCAATCTCCTCAAGGAGTTTCTGTTTATTGTAATTGTTTAGAATACAAAGTCCAAAAATTAACAAACAAAAGTATTTTTTAATAACTACTAACAGAAAGTCAGAAATCATTAGTTGGGATAACAGCATATAGGAAATAAAAAGTGATAGTGTAAAGCATTATAGAAAAATAAAGACGAGGACTATCATGTACATCTTAATTTTAGTTTTTCCCTACAAGTAAACTTTGTTCAGTGTTTAATTATTTATCTCAGAAGACAATTCATTTTTTTCATGTTTATCACCATCATAAATGTGACTTTTTAATCAGACAAAAAGTAATATGCAAAAAATGTTAGACAAAAATATACTCTCAAGTAATTCATCTGACTGGAACATTGGACACTGAAGACTGCTTCCAAAAATGCAAACAGTTCACACACTATTTATGTACTTACTTTCTTACTTTTTAGCTCATGTTTTTTTTGGTTAAATTATTATTGTTATTTTTGTTATCTGACCATCCACCATAGAGGTATGTGTAAGTTTTTAGTACAGAAACAATAATGTATTATTATGATAAGCAATTAAATTAACTTTTCAATTAAATAATTATTACTATGATAAACCGCTGTTCGTGTTGCTGTTATAGAAAATTAAACAGCACTGTTTGGCCAAACAGAATTCCATATTTAACTGCACTGTGGTAAAAATTTTATTAAGAAGAAGAGCCATAATAAGGATTCCTGCTACATACCTTCTCCTGAGCCAACTGTTCTTTCAGAGCTTTGTTATCGCTAATGGGCATGGCCTGGATCTTTTCTTGCCTTTGCTTAGCATCTGTAATCCACTGAATGAGCCAGTCATAGCTCTGTCGGTAGTTCTGCATCTGCCTACTCAGTAGGTCCAGTTCCCGCTGGCGCAGCTTGATCTGGGCAAACACAGCCTGCCAGCGCTCTTTTAGGCTTGCTACCAACTGCGCATAGTGATCCAGCTCAGCATCCCGCTCACTGTGTATACGAGACATTTGCTCGTTTACTGCCACGGCATCTTGGAGTTCAACCTCCAATCGGTCAAACACTGGCTTATCAGACTCTGCATCTGAGCACAGTTTCTACAGTTAAAAAAAAAAGATTATTGTCTAAAAGAGGCACAACACTTCATCTTGTAAGTTGTCTTGTAAGTTTAAATAAATAAATTTTTTATTAGCAGTCGAATTGCACCTTTAGCTGTGTTTGGTTGGATTCCACCTCTTTCTCATTCTCAGGCACTTTGTGGACATCACGAAGCTGGTTCTCATACTTCCTGAGAACCTCCTCAGCCCCTTGTGTGCTACGAATTACCAAGTCAATGGTCTTTAGCCTTAAAGAAATGAAAAAGATTAGCATGGCTTCCACACAAAGAACAAATCATAAAGCTAATAATGTCTAATTTTACAAATGTTTTACTCAAAATCTTTATATAATGACTTACTTGTCTAAGTAGACAGAGGACAGACTATAAACATGTGCCATCTTTTTCAGGGTGATGTCGAGCTCTGATCGTAGGACAGGTGCCGAGGTAGACTGCTGAGAAGAAGCCAGTGCGGTCTCACTCTCCTTAACCACAGCATCTAAATCTTTCTTTATGGCTTCCAATTCAGTCTGCATTTTCTGTTTGAAGAAGATGAAGAATAGAAAGTTAATACAGATGTAAAAGTGGAACTTTAAAGTTTTTGTGTTATTTCAGTGAAGTACGTTTATAAATTTGATATAGGTACTGACTGTAGTGAAATCTGATTGGTCTTCCCAAACTACAACATTCATTTAAAAATACCTTTGAAAAAATAATAAGCCATATAGTATAGCACACCTTGTGCTCAGTGGTCCTCTGGGCACAGGCTTTCAGGGGCTCTTTGTCCACCGGCTGCCTGAGACGACTGACCATGCGCGACTCGCATCCCTCGAGTCTCAGCCTTAGGTCCTTAATTTGAGTAATGTAGCTTTTACACACAGACTCATCCTGCTCTCCTACAAAGGAAAGACATTTCACGTCTCATTCAGAGGGTGTTAAATAAGGGAAACCAAAAAAGAAACAAAGCAGATAATATTAATTATTCTGTCCATACCCACTGGATATGAGCAATCACGCATTCTGATTGGCTAATCCATTACACACTATAATTAGGTACATAACTAGAGAAAATAACCCCACCACCAACATTCACGACTCGTGCTAAGCTAATCGATAACACTAGACATTCCAGTTTGGAATGATAGTAGTTAGATGGACAGAACACTTTTTTTTTTTTTTTTTTAATTAGACTTCCTCCCCCCACCAATTAAATTCAATTCAAATTTAATTTGTCACATACAAATTATACACAGTACAATATGTAGTGAAATGCTTAGTACGACTGTCCAAAATGTAAACAATAGTCTATCAAAGTAACAACCAATAGCAACATTATCAATCTGCACCCAGGAACAGGCCTCCAGTACTTGTCGTTGCAATTCTGATGACTGGGAAGAGGCTTTCATAAGCGGTGGGCAGCAAGTGGAACTGCAGAGAGACTTCCTTCTCAGCTAACCGCTTAGGATTAGCGTGCTAATCGTTAACACAAGTTGACTGGCTATTCTGTTCATTCTAGACATAATTCACTGAAAACACCACAATGTTTAAAAAAAATTTGATGCTAAGAGTCCCAGTCTCGTACCCCCCCACCCCACCCCCAATAATTACAGTCTTTTTCACTGAATGTGGCTTTATTGGCCTGTTGCAAGCAACAGACCCTGTGCTAGGCTAACTAGTTTTTCATGGTGGGAAAAAAAGATTAAATAAAATTATAAAAATGCTTTGTTTTTTACAATCCAGTGAGTGTGGATAAAATAAAACAGTCATTCCTCTCACTCTTATCAGATATGACTGATAGCGTTGCCTCTAGCCAGCTATATCGGTACATATCTGATTCGAGTTCATGGAATAAATGTTCTGTTTTATTTTAGTGGGAGGAGTTAAAATTGGCAGATCATTCATTAATTTAAACCATTGGTTTTAATACTATGTAATCTCTTTAAAATTAGATTTTTTTTTTTTTGATTTCACAAGGCAACAATTTCACTTAGAAATCATAATGCGATTGTTCATGCATGTAATTGCTCATGCAAAACCTAATTAAAGTATAATGAATCAAAGCATGTAGCAGTTAACCATGCTACATTAAAAAATAATTTAAAAATGCACAAACACACAATGAAATGAATGATTAATATATGGATGTTATTAAAAAAATACAGACAGTACTAGGGTTGTTTAAATGTGTAATCATTACCATCAGCTTTGTCTTTGGAGGTGGAGAGAGGTTCTGAAACATGAAATGAGTAATGAGTACATCAGTTACAGTCTGATGTATGGAGTTCATACTATAATCAGGGAGATTACTTATATTTTACACTTCAATTTTTATATCAGTATAAGATATTTAAAAAAATATGAAGAAAAATGAATTCCCTGTTTATAGCACAATGATCATGTAGTGGTACTGACTTATGAAAGGAAAATGTTGAAAAATATGTGATCAAAAAATGAAATGCTGAACCTTTATAACACTCTATATTACATTTAATCATGAGATATAACAACCCTTTAACACCAACATTAATTAGTAATGTTTTCATTGTAGGGTTCTCATCTCATCACTCACTCATTTACCAATCCTGCTATCAGGGAGGCTGGAGCCTATCGACCATCACAGGTCAATACACATGTACACAAACACACACACACACACACACACACACACACACACACACACACACACACACACACACACACACACACACAC
>JAOUQZ010000028.1:5746415-5764307 GCA_028564935.1 Neosilurus hyrtlii
ATATATATATATATATATATATATATATCTCATTCCATCCTCCAAACATTATATATAATATACAGGCAGTGATGGCCCTGTGCTAGGGTGCTGGATTACTGACCCCAAGGTCAGGGGTTCAAGCCCCACTATCACTGGGTTGTCACTGCTGTTCCCCCAGTGCAGCTAACTGGGTTATTAAAGACCAGCCATGTTTTTACTGTCTGTGTTGAGAGGCAAGTAAAAGAACCATTGCTGACTTTCGTCTGCAATGCTGTCAGCCTGTTTTTGCCCTGCGATTGCCAGGTGTCCAGGGTGTACTCTGCCCTCGCCCAGAAACGGATGAGATGGGCGCCAGCCTCCCCATGACCCTATCATTATTAAGCGTTTCAGAAAATGAATGAATGAATGAATGATATATACATAACATTTACATGCATAACATTAACTTAGGGGCCAGTGGTGGCCCGGTGGTAGGTTGCTGGATTACTGATCCCAAGGTCGGGGTTCAAGTCCCACTATTAACGGGTTGTCACTACTGTAGGCTGCATTGCCGTCAGCGTGTTTCTGCCCTGCGATGGCCTGGTGAGCTGTCCAGGGGGTACTCTGCCCTCGCCCAGAGTGGGCTGAGATGAGCGGCAGCCTTCTGCGACCCTAATTAGGATTAAGCACTTCAGAAAATGAATCACCCTTAGCTTAGCGATGTAACAGCTAGCTCCTCCAAACACAAATGCTAATCCTTAACTAGAAAAGTTACTTAGCTAGCTACTTGGAAAGCCTCCTGTTCACATTAATAATAAACACATTTTATTAGATTTTTACCTATGATTTCATTATTAAATTAATTCAGGAGGTACAGTATTTAGCAGTTAAGGAGTTAAACAGTGTAACAGAGTGGTGTGATGGGGAAAAAACAAGTAGTAATAGTGTTAACAGTACGACGTTCAGTTTTTTTCCAGTTTAATTTAGAACTATTGTAAATCTAGAGTAAATTGTATACAATTTTACTATATTTAGAATAGAATTTATTTAAATTTAGCTTGACACATTGGGCAGAATGGGCCACATTTCCATTAAGAAAAACAAAATATTTGAGATTGACATGTCATAAACAACAGTACTATTGTTACTAACCGATGAGCTACTGACCACAAAAAATAAAAAATAAATAAATTATCAGTTCGCCTGTTAAACAAGATTTTCAGGTTTATTTCGGTGAGTGGGCTCTGGAGAACATGCAAATGCAAAAGATAGCATACACAAAGGGTTATGACTTCAAATAATTTACCAGGCAAACTAGCTGGAATGGACACACCCAAATACCCAACCTCACCTACCCATAGCAACGCATATAACATGTATACAACTTCAATGGCAAGCAAGTTTGCAGAAACCACGTTTTAGTGATGCGTCCGCACTCGTGTTAGAGGAGAACAGCTTACACAGTAAAGCATTTTTCATTTACTGTAGGCCATTAATACCAAAAAAGACAAGACACCTGTGCAAATTTTTCCACATCTGTCATCTAACACCTGTGTATAGGGTGTGGCTTCTAACCGCAGACTTAAAAAAAAAAAAAAAAAAGCTTCTTGTAGCCTTAAGATATTACTAGAGAAATGTGCAGTAGAAATCTGAGCCTCTCTTGCTCACTTTCAAAAGGTCAGGTTAACCATGCACACAGCCGGTAATGTCAGCTAACAAGAAGAAAGAAAGAAAAACAAGTGGAACGTCTGCACGCCTTTGACAATTAACATTCCTTACGTGCTTCCTGGTTTCTTTTTAGTATGCCCATAAAATAGCACAAAAGTTAAAACGAAACTGCACAAAGGATTTAAAATCATTAGCTTCATTCTGGGTTTTTTTCCCCTTCAGAGACATTATATTATGAGTAATGTAGGCTTTGAACAGCAGCTGAATACAACAGTAAGGATACGCCTCTAAAACGTCATCTGGTTGTACTCGGCGTTTACAGGGTTAAGTGGTGCAGTACGGCATGTCAGGAAGAAAGGGGTGAGAGAGGGAGAGAGAGAGAGAGAGAGCGAGGGGTGGTCACTCATGGGGAGAAGGAGCATACAAGACGAGAACCTCACCAAAGACGTCAGAAGACTAACTTCTTGCAGCAGATCATTTATCACACCAAACTTTTCAAATCCAAATTTTTTTTAAACCGCAGTCTTACCTTCTTCGAGTTGCTTCTTCCGCTGCCTCCAATTCCACACGACTATCAAGGTGACTATGTGACCCAAAACCACGAGGGTTGGGAACACGTTTCCAGGGGGGCTCACCGGCATTGGGCCTGGAACTGAATGTCTGCCGGTGATCGCTTACACGCAGCAGAACCAGGCTTGAGGTGAAAGGTGAGGGAGGCTAGAGGGAAGGGGGGTGGGCAGAGAGGGGTGTGGTGCTCTCGCTGGACTTTAAACGTCGCAAGTACGATGCATCTATTCTGGATATACACAAGCCGAGACTGCCCGTGTTGCCCCCTCCTTTTTCTCTCTCTCTCTCTCTCTCTCTAGCTCCGTGACTCAGTCCGCTGGCAAAAGTGGCTTAACTTCCTCCCCTCCCTTTTTCCCTCCCTCGCTTTCTTCTTATTCAGTTCATCCAGCAGCTGTCTTACACCATGTCTGCCTTTTGTCTCTTCATACTTTACTTTTCTGAAGTTTCCTGTTACTATTACAAAGCAGATCTTAACTAATCCCTGAGCCAGCTTTATTTTATCTATGCAACAATCCTTGTCCTTTCACTTATAGATTCTCATAGGTTTATGTTTATAATGCATGAAGGTTTTTTTTTTCGCTCTCATCAACCACGTGCCAGCAAGCAAATAAACATAAAGGTTTGCTTGACTTTCAGTCTGATAAAGAGTCTGAAAGGGCAGAACAGTACACTCAGTTTAACTTTAGGCTATTTGCCGTTCAAAGAAGGCACACCATTTACTGTGTCCTATAAATTTCCCTCAGCTTTTTTTCCTGAGCTTTTCTTACTTCTCTTTCATTTTCATTCATTATATAACGACTGTATTTGTTCCCCTCGGTCAATTCCTTCCTTATGCTTTAACCCTAAAAACACATGCGCCCTTACTTCCCAGAAGTCCATAGAGCTGGGCATTCATTCTATCCAGGGGATAGAGTTTACAGCTGCTCTTTAAGGATATCATGTTACAGTTCTTCAGAATAAAAAATGATACGAGCTGCATGCAACTGCTAAACTTAAAGGAGTTGTGTCATGATCATGATTTTTACCCAAATTTAACTGCCGAAAATTCATCAATATATGCCATGAATGTCAAGAATATCAGCCTATTTTTTAAAATATCTTTTCAGATGGCAAATCGAAAGGAATCAAAAGTTTTTGAACATAATATGGAGCAGATGGGAATGGACTGCAATGTGGATTTTTTTAAATCAGTTTTAAAAATATATTGAGATCCCATGGCAAACCCCTAGCAAACTTAATGCATAGACGAATACAAGTTTCAAATGCAATTCATGTCTAATATCCTTTGTAAAGCAAATTTCCATCTATACAGATGATTGCCTTGTTTGATAACACCATTCATGATTTTACAACTATTTTCCTCAAACCACCATGACACCACCCATTTATAATGGAAATATGGTGAATTGCAGCGCTGCTTACTCAGATCACTCTTTATTTACTGAGTGTACAGCAAGTCCTTGACATTATCATCACTCACTTGGCACCGTGTCACAAACACGACTGCATTCACACACAAACACACCCCTGCAATACAAATATCATAAACAGCACTGCTTTCCAACTTGACCTAATAAACAGTGCACAGAATTTCTTCTGTACGCTATGCATCGGGCACACACATAATGTTCTGTTTTGCTTCAACACTTGTTATGAGCCTGAAAGCAACACTGCCGCAGACAGTGGGAAGAAACCCAATCCTGACGTGGCTCAGCCAGTCGTCAGTGTAGCCTCTGGGGAGGAGAGTCTGCGGCGTCACTGTCACACAGAGCTACAAATAGATATGTTTGACATGAAAGAGATTAAAGAAGAGTTTAAAAGCAGAAAGGAATCCAAATCAGGTATGTAGATATGCAACCAACCTGAGACACTGTCATAAAAACACAGGCATAAATGCACATACACACCCAATGACCTGTCAGCTATTATTGTTATTTAAAGGTCACTGTAGTTTATTGCAAGGTTACAGGAGTGTGGGAATTAAAGCAAAGGAAGACAGGATCAAACTACAGATTTAAAAGTAAAAAAAAGACAGCAGGGTGACCTTATATGATCTGATCTGCACTGGCAGTATGACAAGGCACTATTAAGCTTTCGGCCATTCTTGAGCCATACTTGACGGCTGAATTGGAAGTCGGTAATGGATAGAACTACAGTGGCGTCCTCTAGAGGGTGTTCTGTCAGCTCGCTTTCTCTCGAGTGATGGGTGGGGTCGGTTTCGTCTTCCTCAATTTGCAAGAGACTAAGTGTAATGCTGGTATATGTCAGAAAAACAAATACACAAGGACTGCACATAAATTATCACCATCATCATCATCTTCATCCCTTAGTGGATTATTGTGTCCTTGATATCACACTTTCATGTTCAAGTGATGCATAAGTCACATGATCTAAAAAATATCATCTGAATTTACTCTTAAATTAATAACCTAAAAAACAAATCTGACAAAAATGCCTCTAATTTCTTGATTGAGGCCAGAACATTTAAACACTTAAGGCCAGAACAGTTAAACACTTAACTGAATGAGGTTTAGAATCTAAGCCTACACCCAGTTCTTCACTGCCTTAAATATATGACCTACGAAAGCATCACTGCCCACCTACCATGAAGACGTGGACGGCAGCAGCAACAGCAGAGGTTCATAGCTGTACCCAGTGGCCTTGTGATCCCTTTCAGCCGAAACACAGGCACTCACTGACAACTTAGCACATCTGACCTTAAAACATGTGTGATGATCAGACCAGAGGAGTATACAGTAGGCAAAAAAAGTAAAAAAAAAAAAAAAAAGGTGGAAGGAAATTGGGAGGGAGAAGGAAAATGGGGGCTGAAGTTTTATTTATCCAAATGGCTCCACATGGCTTTCCACTGTGGAAAAGTACTTCCCTTGTGGTTGTTGGTTGTGACAGGGGGATTCAGGAGGGATTACAACATTCCAACACTTACCGTAACTGTGAAAAAAATTACTTGTAAGTGCATTTAATTCCTTTGCAGTTTTAACATCTTAGGGGGTGTGTGTAAGAAACTACAGATGACTCAAACCATCTGACAAAGATTTGATTGTGTGTACAGCAGCAGTGGGCAGTGCTAAGCATGCCAGGAGCTCTATTATATGGTCCATTGAAGGAGGTCAACTGGGATGGACTGGGCTGCATCATTCCAACCCACCAAATCCCACATCAAGCTGCTTCAATCCCCTCCACCAATCTCCGCATTGAGACACAATGTCCCAGCAGCCATTGATCCTTCAACTGTTCCTTATAGTACCCTAAGTCAGTGGGGAGATGACAAATATTTAAGACTTATTTTAATGTTTAGTTTGGGCCTGGGAATTCTACCCAAGGCCAAACATTTCCCAAGGATAGTTATATGTGAGCTATAGAGTCAATACCCAAAACATTTTTGGAGAACTTCTTGTATACAACATGGATTTAATTACAAAAACTAAATGACAGCATGCACTGTGTTTATTTTAGGCTAGACATTTTTATACTAGACAGATGGATGAATTTATAAAATTTACAGTCATTTTCCTTTCATTTTATGAAGCGCTTTATCGAAAACAAGGCTGGATATATCCTGAAGAGCTTGCCAGACACATGACCACTCATACACTTACACCTAAGAACAATTAAGAATATCCAATTAGCCAAATGTGCATGTTATGGACACTGGGAGGAAACCAGAACACTCAGAGAAAACCCACACATACACAGGGAGAATATGCAAACTCACATAGAAATCCCCTCACCGGGCACGAGGCTCAAACCAAGGACCTGCTTGCTGTGAGGTGGAAGTGCTAACCACTACACAATTATACCGCCGATTATTTACAGTCAGTGAATGTTTTATACAGATGAAATCTACATTGCCTGTAATTTTAATTTCTTCCTAAAGGAAACCCTCTAATTATGCACTCTAATACTACAGTGAAACAGATGCCATGCACAGCATTCCTACTAATCAAATTGCATTCCACCAAGCTAAATAAACAATACTTTAAGTACTGAAACTTTTTCATGGAGAAAGAGGCATCTCTATAAATGTCTTGAGTTCAACTCACTTATAGCTTGTATGTAAATCTCAAACTGTGCCTACCTTGGCCCTGTTGGATCAGATCCTCCATGAAGAATCTACCATCATCAAACTCCATCACAGCTATGTGATGCTTAAACCACAAAAAAACCTCAAACACACAGAGAAAAGAACTGAGAGCTTGTCGTGTCTCTCGTCTTTCTGACTGTAGCCTTTATTTCCAGCAAACAGCACTGCTATAGTTGGGAATAGTCATTATTGGCAGAATCAAGGGTGGTAACATCTAAATGTGATCTTCAGGGCTACCAGAATGAGTCAATTTCTGCCTGTCTGAAAGAGAGAGGGAGAGAGAGAAGAAACAAGGAAAGGAAAAACTAAATGGAAGCTAATTGGACTCAGATCTCCCGCTTCTACTTCGTCATTTATCGGCCTGGAAATGGAAACTTCTGGTGCGGCACGTGATGGGGCGTTTTAAGCAATGTTCCCACATCACTGAGTCACTATGGCCACACCATGAATCAGTCTCCAGGCTGTCAAAAGCATCACCTCAGTTTATTTTCTTTCCATTCTATAGCCAGCCCATAGACTTCTTCAGATTTTAGTGAAACTGACCACCAGCAGGTGGCAACATAAGAACATATAGATCATAAAACCACACGCACGAGAATTTTTCATTGCCAGATTCTGTAAACATTCTGCTGATGAGCCATGTTCTGTCCAGCAGTTTTCCCCTAGCTATAAAATTAACATTACCGCTATAGCCACTGGGTTCTTGGTGCTCATAACATCAGTACCAAATTTCCTGAGGTTAAACATTGACTAGAAGCTATTAAATTACATACAGTTTCAAATAGATCTGGTGATGCATTTGTACCATTATAACAATATTTGTCATCACATTCTGGCCAATCCAACAATGGAGGAATTCCTCTTTCACTTCCTGTTATTAGTGAAGCAGGATCTATACCTCTCTGTAATTCTGGATGCTGGTCTGTGTGAATGAATGAGTTAAGGATAAATTAAGACCACAACAGCTGCAAGGAGCACCAGCAGCTCCCTTTATAAATATTTGCTGCATATGTATGCCTATATAAACCAGATGGTCCAGAAAGCTAATGAGGGAAGCCAATGTTTGGCTACAGTGTATCATTCCCCATTTTCTTCCCCATGTTACACTACATAGCAGAGGAGGGCCAGTTTTTTTCTACTTTAAGTTTATTTGGGAGGACCACGCTGGCTTAAGCTAGTTATTATAGTTTGATGTCCTGGTAACCTTTGTTCAGAAGAAGGTCAATATCCACTCTCACTCACTCACTCACTCGTCGACCCACTTAATTTTATTAGGGTAGCAAGGAGGCTGGAGCCTGTCTCTGCTAACACTGGGCAAAGGTGGGGTACACCCTGAACAGCTCACCAAACCATTGAAGGGCAAACACACACACACACACAAAAAAACATTCACACTCACATCCTTACCTAAGGACAATTTGGAATGAAGGAAACCAAAGTACCTGGAGGAAACCCATGCAAGGATGGAGAGAATATGCAGACCCCACACAGAAACACACAGGACCTTCTTGAATGTGAGGCGGATATGCTAACCCCTATGCAATCTTTCAACAAAAATAAATAAATAAAAACCAACACACTTTCACTGACGTCTAATCAGGTTATCTTGCTTTTTTTTGCCACTGTACCGGAGTTGTACCTGGCTCTGTGCTTGGTTTTATGTGATAGTCAGTTCTGATTAGATAAACATCCACTTCATTAAAATTCAGATCTATGTTTCATTCTTTGCAGCTAATACAGCTGAGAGTTTGTTAGGAATGTCCCAAAAGTGTACCTTCATTTACTTGGAAGTTCTATCCTGAATCCAAATGGAACATTCCAAAATGGATGGGCTTTCTGGGTAACTTTTAAAGGTTCACTGTTTTACCTTATAACATAGGGTTTCTATTTTATGGTATCAAGGTTCTTGGTATAACCCTCCTCGGGAGTGATATTTGGCAACGTACAGATCTGGGCAATTCAGGACAGGTCATGTAAACGATTTAGACTGATATGAAAGATGATTTTTTTTAACCATCAGATATTTGTTAACTGGAGAAAAATAAATTCATGCAGCCAAAAGGATGCTCCAATGGTGATGCAGCCAAAAGGATGCTCTAATGCTAGTGCTTACATTATAACAACATATAACAGATTAACAGTTAAACAGTTGTTCTGGTTAAAGCAGTTAGCCCTGCAGTGGACTGGTGTTCAGGCTGTACACCACCTCTTGCCTAAAGTCAGTTGTGGTTGGCTCCAGCTTCCCCCACAACCCTTACAGGATAAAATATATGGATAAATAAAGAATGAATGAATAATTAATTACTTCATTCAATATTAAATCCATTATAACCTTTTAAAAACTACAATACCGTATAAGAACTGCAAACCTGTAGTTACCTTTCCCAAGGAGGTTACGTTTTTGCTGACATTCGTTTGTCTGTTTGTAATCAACTTTACACAAAAATGTATGAACGGATTTTCGTGGAATTTTCAGGAAAGGTGGAATTTGTTTATCTCCGCTAAGGAGGTTAAACAGGAGAGAGACTGTTTTTCCTTGGCAGAGGTTTGCACTCTCTAAGAGCTTGTACTTCATTCTGTTTCCTCCTGAAAACCTCAGAATGCCACAGAGATCCTTTGACAGCCATTTTGACCTATCCAGCTGAAAAAATTTCTTGCTAGCCCTGCAATCTTCAGTTATGTTCAGACTCTTTATATTGCTGCTGATGCTGCCTGTACTGGAACATGGAGTTTAATCTGCAGACAAAGCTTTCCTTAAAAAGCCTTAAGACATCAAGAATCTCATGGTGCAGATCACATTACTAGTGTATTATCAGAATAAAGTGGTTACTGGAGATGACTGAATGTTATCATAATGCATATAATGATGATGCATTTGTATATTATTTGAGCCACAAAAACTCCATTTTGAAAGAGCACAACAAACACCACCTGCACATCTGAAAGTCACATTATCATTGCCATCATCACTGATTTGTATTCAGGAGGAAAACAACGAGGATGCGGTTAATGTCCCTTACTAATGTACCGGTGGAAAAACTTGGGTCGCAATTAAAAAAAAAAAAAAAGTAAAAAAATAAAAATGCATCTGTACAGTCATCTTCTTGCCATTGTGTTTATTTCCTTTTTCTGTCCTTTTCTGTTTTGTGTTTTGGCACTAGAACTTTAATTCAACAATGGATTAAAGGCAACCATGTCAATTTCCTTTAGTAAGTCCTACTCTCTTGGGTACCTTTGTACTTTATTGGAAATATGCAATAAAAAGAGGAGGGAAACTGGAACGAGGGAAGATGTTATGTGGGAAAAAGTAAAAAAAACAAACAAAAAAAACAAGGACTGAAAAAAGCGGCTTTATATAGTTTGAATTTAACCAACTCTATGAATGCGTATCTGCGTAAACTATGTACATATATTATAAATGTAGTATTTTAACTGTACATTTATGGTGAATGCAGACTTGTATGTTCACTGAGCAGAAGATGGCACCAAGAAATTCACTGATCCATTCATTTATTTTCAGAGCTGCTTTTTTTCTACTTGGGTCGCATGGACCCTGGAGCCGATCTCAATCGATGCTGGGCGAAAGTGGATACACCCTAAACAGCTTGCCAGTCCATAGCAGTCCATCACACCTAAAAGCAATTTGGAAACGCCAATTAGCCTAATGTACATGTCTTTGGACTGTGGGATGAAACAAAGTACCCGGAGGAAGCCCACTCAAGCATGTGGATAACATGCAAACTCCACCAAGAAACACCCTCAACAAGCCCATGACTCAAACCCAGGATCTTCTTGCTGTGAGGCAAACATGCTCAAAGAAATGCAATATTTAATTATTGGAAACCAATAGCAGCACCCCGTGGTAAAGCAGCACATCCTTAAAACAGAAGACCCCTTGCACTCTTGGTGACTGGTCTATTTTAAGCACCGCAACAGTTGAAAAAGAACCTCATAATCTATGAGCAGTTAGAAGTCAAGGACCTTGTTTAGGTACCCATTTTCAGGAGCTTGGCTTTGTAGGGATTGAATTCATGACCTTTGGATCAGTTGCATAAAACCACTGAGCCAGCATATCCTACTAGACCAACCAAGTGAGTCCAAACAGCAGCAGAAACAATATGCAACCGGGTACTCCGGTTTCTTCCCAAGTTCCAAAGGCATCCACATTAGGCTAACTGGCTGTTCCAAATTGCCCCTAAATGTGAATTTGATTGTGAATGGTTGTGTAAGTGTTGCCCTGCCTTCATGTTGAAAAAGGCCCAACATTTTGGTTATTTAAATGTGTGATTGTACACAGGTGAGTGTAATTACCAATCAGGCGACTGGGTGTGAATAAGCAGCTTTAGGTTGGAGAATGATGTGTTGAAACTGTGGGCTGAGGAATATGGAAGTCATAGTGTGTAACCCGGGAGTTGGAAACATGGGCGTGGCACAATGAGCCTTATTTTGTCATAAAAGTAATCCCTTGGATTTTTTTGGGTTCATTAAGTTCAAAAATACAACAATGTTGTACAATTAAAATGGCACAAAGTAAGATTTGATGTTGATAGATTTGATCAGATCAGGCTTGACTAGGCATCTGTACTTAAAAGAAAAAAAGAAGGAGTAAGTGTGTGTGTGTGTGTGTGTGTGTGTGTGTGTGTGTGTGTGTGTGTGTGTGTGTGTGTGTGTGTGTGTGTACGTGTGTGTGCAACTAAGCAACTGAATATCAACAAATCAAATGACAAGCTGAATGACATCGCATCAAGAGGGACAGAGTGTTTCCAGGAAACAGAAGTACTGACATCAGACACTGTGTGCTATTGTTAAGGCCAATGCTTAAATATATAATGAGGAAATGGGCAAAGCTTCCAAAGACAAAGTAATGTGTTCTAGTAACACATTATTTTGTGGATAGTTCAACCGGTAACCCCTAAAGATGGGTCCTTTAAAAAAACAGTTTATGCCAAAATCCCAGCTTTGTTTCAGTAAATACTTCCACAAACCTTCCCTTTCTTCCTAGGTTTTTATAAAGGTTGACACAGTAGATTATGAAATATGTAAAATATATAAATACTACATCAAAAAATTAAATAAAGGCATCATTATATGCAGACTCTTAATTGAAACATGACTTGATTCCTTGTTGTCCCTGATTGTAGCTCTAAATAACAGCATTTTACACTACATCAAGAGAGTCATGCACCCTTGTGATCAGTACTTCTAACTTTGTGCTCTCCATGATACTGATACAAAACCAATAAAAAGCTCTAAATCTGTGACAGAAGTCCCTTACATTTATCATTAGTATGAGAACTGTGCATTTTTCTAAGTGGATAATAACTGAATCAAGATGACAGACATTTACGCTTCATCAAAATGGAAAAATAAACCATTCAAATCTCGTTCTAGTTTGCTTTACTTGTGTTTCCGAATAGTACATACAACTTTGAATGAATTAAAAAAAGTACTAAAACTCCTAATGAGCTTAAAATACAGCATTAGCTACATAGGGCTTATGATCTGCTCAGAATATGTGGAGCTCACCTGACCATCCTCTCTAATGGTTAAAATGTGTTAAAAATTAACTATAAAAATCACAAATTAGTTTGCTTTTATTTGCTTCCTATGCAGTATATACTAAACAATTATGCACGAAAGGTTCACTGGATGTCACCGAATTGAACAGTCCATTCACCAACATCCATCTTTCCCTTAGCTAATCATTATTAATTATTCATTATTTAATTAATTATTAGCTTTCTTCTTTATGGCAGCACAATGGAATTGTGTTGAGCATGTCTGTCCCACAGCAAGAAGGTCCTGGGTTCGATTTTGTGTGTAGTTTGAAAGTTTACCCCATGCTTCTGTGGGTTTTCTCCGGATACTGCGGTTTTCTCCTACAGTCCAAAGACATGCAGATTAGGCCAGTTGGCTGTTCCAAATTAACCCAAGCATGAATGTGAGTGTGGTTGTGTGTTGCCCTGCGATGGTCTGGCAAGCTGTTTAGGGTGTGCCAGTGAAACCAGTGTTGGTTGAGATAGGCGCCAACCGCTCCACGACCATATTAGGATTAAGTGGTTCTGCAAGCAAGTGAGCGAGTTGGCTTTCTTTACTCATACTGCCTGTGAACCTTTAGCAATAATTCTACTAACAATACACTAAGCTAACAATGTGCCATACACTATTTTTTTAATTACCCATGTTCAACATTTTAGATATTTATGGATACTGAGAGACCATAAGCTTTTCCAAGAACCATAAAGACAGTACCACAGAGAGAAATGCCCTTTTGTTAATGGAAAACCAGCACTTCCATCTCCATAATGGAACACAGACAATTACACCTCTGTTCTTAGCTTTACTTCACACTGTATAAACCTGAGTGTGTGCTGTTCTAAAGGTCACAGTGGAAAAACTGCAACAGTTTCTCACAAATAAGCACAGAAAACTGGCAAAGCTAATGGAAGTATGAGTGTTCCTATACACAATCATGAATATTGCTTTTGGCAGAAGAATGTTTTGTTAGCTTATCCTTTAAAATGTGGGCACATTTTCTTTTCAACAGAGTGCACCTCAACAAAACATCAATATATATATTTACTACCATTAAATGAGCAGAAGGTCCTGGGATAAAGAGACCTATTTTTCCTGTCTTCTTCATGTCAATTTTTACTAGCAGCAAAAATTATTTGTTCATCAATGACCAACATACCTTATTTATTTTTTAATTTCTACTTAATTCTATGTTTTATTCTCATATATTTAACAACAAATAAAAGTGCTTTCTTTCTTTTCAAAGAAATGAATTTAGATCTTTGTCATGTGAAGTACATGAAAGTAATCTGAATAATTTGTTCAGTTTATCATTTATTTCAACTGAATAAGTTGTTGAGTCATGAAGTTTGTTGCTAAATATGACCCTTAATCTGTAGACTGGAAAAGTCAGTATAAAGTATCACTACATTTAACCTGTACTGGGTTAAAGAATATTGTACGGCCTCAGGGTATGTAGACATGTAGAGTTGATAGTACACTGGAGAATTTTATGGTACATTTCCACCAAGGTATCTGACATGTACACAAATAAATTCTCGGGGTGTAAATGAAGGATTACCAAATAAATAAATGACAAACAGTAATAATTTATAATTATTTTGGTGAACAAAGCATAGCATTGCAACATTTAGGTGAAAAAGATGAACTTACCATTTAGAGAACATTACTGCAGTTATTAAACACCCTGGGTAGCTTCAAGTACACCTAAGTGCTCCTGCATTCTTGGTTATTTGTTTAGAGAAGTATTCCTTACATCCCTGCATCTTTCATTTTGGGTTTTTTTTAGGTGTGCCTCTCCCTTTCTCTACTTCTTAATGTACAATGTATTTCAGAGCTCCAATGTACTCCAGAGGTAATGTACTCCAGAGGACAATTTGTGATGCAGAGTTGGTAGATCAGAAGTGATACCATCACATTAGAGGAATATAAAAAGGAACCAGTGTTTCAGACCATCACGTGAGGCCCAGTATACAGCTTTATAAAGCATCATGCTAAATTAATGCTCTGTTCTTTAACTTTTGAATATAGCATTGCTATCTTTCGGGTTCTGTTGAAGTTGTAAAGTGTAGAGTCATGCTAGCTCGATAAATAATGTATATGAGATAAATCCATGGCTGCACTTCACACATGTAAACATTCTATCAACTTTGTTCTCTTTTTGCTTTACTTCCAAACTGTTAATGTATAGTATTTTGGTGTTACTTACCCTGCTGCTAATTTTCCAAGACAGAGTATGTTTCCATTTACAGAAATTCATCTATTTGCATCAAATCAACAAATCTGGGGTTTTATTTCTTTGATTTATACTATGGCCCTTGCATCCCACTGGCTTAACAAGGTTAACTTGTTTTTAAAGACAAACAAGGGGTTGTAACACATCATCTAGGTATCTGTGGCATTCAGGTAATTTCATGTAGCTTGCATACTAAGTACTATGTACATTAAGCACGAGTATGTCTATACTGTATTTGTTTATGGTTTAGTATCAATCAAATTGGTATGCTTTTAAAAGTGCTGCACATAGTGTTATAAAAGCTTTAAGGGCTAATTCACCTTGCAGGCAGCAAAGGCCCCTATAATGGACTTTTAAAGTTAAAAAATGCCCCTTTTAATCTTTTGGCATATGCTAGGTTTGTAAACTCCATATCAAGCCCATACTGGGCCTCTCAAACATTCTTCTGTAGTGTTCATGGAGCCGAATTGATGTGCAGTTATGGTTGTCTGTAGACCAATAACCACAGCTCTGATTCTGGTATGTAGGAAAAGGATTCAGGCAAATCAGACTCACTCAAGAGGCTCTCAGACAAAGACAAAGTGGGCCTCTTTTTCTTATTAACAATGCCTCTATTGTCTAATAAACAGTAAGTAGGTTACTGAATATATGAAATGTAACAGAACAATTTCTGAACAATTCTTATATTACTATTATTATTATTATTATTATTATCAACAATAGTAGTAAAAGTACTGTAAGCCATATGATCTTTCAAACATGCAGAAACAGAATTACATAGATTATAAGATTTTTATTCTCCAAAGAACAATTATATAATAATAAATTATCATATGTATTTTTTTATTTTTTATTTTTGTTTTTTATCTATTACAGCAGCATCCAGTGATTCATAGCCATGACAGACCCAGACACAACATCTCTAATTACAGACGTCAGAATTACCCAGCTTTAACAGCAGCTTTATCAATGACATGCACAGGGTAAAAATAAATTATAAGCACTTAAACAGTCGTTTTTTTTTTTTTTGCTCAGGTGCAATGAGTCAAAAGTGGTGATTAACCAAATTAGAGTGCTATGACGATGCACATGGAATAATCTCATGAATACAAAACCCGGGAACAGGAACTGCACCATGGCAATACAAGCCAAAGAAAATGTGCAGGATGGAGGAAATACATTTAGTGAGTAATAAGGTGAGGGATGACTCACAGACACTACAACCTTACAAGCTGGCCAACACAAAAATACACACAGAGTGACTCAGCTCTTCAACTCCCAGGTGGGTGTGGTCACTAATATCCATGTCTGGCTATTAGCACGAGACACTGCAGGGATCATAATCAAACCTCGATTTGCAGTATAGTGGTTTAAACAAGGTGGAGTAAGAATAAAAATTCTGAAACTGAAGCATCAAAATACTGCACAGGCCTTTTAGATAGATCTGAAATACTGTATAGTTATAATTACAAAGTATAACCTTATTTTATTTATACTTAATATATAATTGGATCTGATTGGCTATTCTACCAGGATGTTACCTCTTACAAGTCTAGTTTCAAAGAAAACTTTCAAGGATATGAATTTTTTTTTCCACCAATCCCAAAAACTTGCTCCGACTAACAGGCCTGGTGTCATCTGATGCTGATGACCAGAGGAGAGGCTATCGTAACAATTGTGTAGTGATTGGAACTGTACCAAGACTTCTTGATAGGCTAATTGGCTCTTTAAGGGTAAGAAAATTATATATTTATTAATTCATTCATTCGTTCATTCTCTAAACTGCTTAATCCTTATTAGGGTCGCAGGGAGGCTGGTGCCTCTGCGAAGGCAGAGTACACTCTCAACAGCTTGCTAGGCCATCACAAGACAGAAACAGGCTGACAGCAATATTTTCAAATGACAGCAATGGTTCTTTCACATGCCTCTCACCACAGACAGTGAGAGACATGGCTGGCATTTGATAACCCAGTTAGCTACACTGGGGCTGATTAATTATTATTATTATATTTTTTTTACTATTAATACATTTTTAAATTGCAAGAATTAAAATCAGATAATAAAAATAATTTTATTTCTTACAATCCAGTTAAAAAATAAAAAGAGATTGCTCATGAAAAAAATGTGAATGAATCCATTTACACATGGACACCGTCACAGTACAGCCAACTGGGTCAAACCACGGAGAATATCAAGCAAAAGTCATATACATAGCAATTCATTCATTAAACATCATAAGGAATCCTTTGTCTCTTCTGTGCTTCATGTTTGCTGTCAGTGTCGGGACAATTCAGCTGGAAGAAGCACTTTGTTTTCTGAATTCTTTGAGTTTGCAACCTACATCCTGTCATCTGCTAAAGGAATGTGGTCACTTCTTTAACGACCTTCTTCAAACATGACATTTTTACTTCTGGTGACCCCAACAGTCTAAACAAATCTGAGCGTTTTTTGGAAAGGAGTCATCCTTCCAGCGTCAGCTCTTTCTGAGAGATATATTGACATTAACATTACATTCTGCAACATGGGAAAGACTTCAGAATGAAGGGCTTTGTAATTTATCTGTAACATGATGGCTTTCGATGGATCCTCTGTAGCTGCAGTAATGTAAGCGTTAACAGCTGCAAAACTGCTTTATGGCTGTCTCCAAACATTACGAAACTGTAACTATTAATGGGGAAAATGCACACTTCACAAACTCATTTGCCAAATAGCTTAGCCCTACTAAGGGTGACAGGGAGGCTGGAGCCTATCTCAGCTGTCTCTGATCGAAGGGGTACACTCTGAACAGCTCGCTAGACCATTGCAGGACAACACCTACACACACACACACACAGCCATTCACACTCACACCAAGGGGAAATTTGGAACAGCCGATTAGCCTATTGTGCATGCCTTTGGACTGTAGGAGGAAACCGGAGAACCTGGAGGCAACCCACACAAGCATGGGGAGAACACACAAACTCCACACAGAAATGCCCAAGCCCTGAAATCGAACCCTGGACCTTCATGCTGTTGGGCAGACATGCTAATCAGTACGCCAACGTAAGTACAGAATGTCATAAATATATAATCTTTGACAGTTATTTGCTTCAGATTTTCAGAATTTTTGGGGGGGCTTTGTTATACTGTATTAATCCCACAAGGAAAATTATTTCCTCCGCATGTAACCCATCCAAAGTGAGCACACATGAGCAGTGGGCTTCCACACACATTGGGACACCTGGAGAACAGTTGGGGTTGTTCAAGGCCACTTCAGCAATGAAGGTGGAGAAAAGGCGGGTGCAGCTCTCTCCCCCACCGTCACATTTTTTTCCTGCTGGTTGGGGAATTGAACCAGCGACCTTTCGGTCCCAAACCTACTTCTCTAACCATTAGGCTACAACCGCCCCCAATGAGGTAGATGTGACTCTGAATAGCTGAAATTATTTAGTTTAGCAGCATACTCTGAGCCTGAGGTGAATAACTTTTAGTATACACTATATGGAAACATATACAAAAAAAATGCATGCTAAAATAAGATTTTTTTTATGGGTTATGGTTTTGGTTTACCAGAGCAGGCAGGTGCAGAGATTTTGAGCTGAATTTGTCTTTTCAGAGTATTGGTAATACAATGCAGAAACAAAACAAAAAGGTAACTAAAACTAAGCCTACACACTACATGAACACAGAAGCTCTGTAAATAAGTGTTTGCACAGTAAATCAAAATTTCCGAATATACTACAAGGAAACACAAGAATATTTTTTTCCATTTTAAATCATGATAATGATGACACACTGAGTGCTCATGACAAACTGTGAGTGTCCGACAATTTGATTTAAGCAT
>JAOUQZ010000028.1:5777492-5799465 GCA_028564935.1 Neosilurus hyrtlii
TATACACACACACACACACACACACACACATATATATATATATATATATATATATATGTGTGTCTATACACACACACACACACATACACATATACATATATATATATAAAAACACATATATATATATATATATATATGTATGTGTGTGTGTGTGTGTGTGTGTAGACACACATATATATATATATATATATATATATATATATATGTGTGTGTGTGTGTGTGTGTGTGTGTGTATAGACACACATATACATGCAAACACACAGTATTTTTCCCTTAACATTCCCATGATCTATTAACCCTTAACCCCACAAAAACACAGCTTCAAAGAAATTCAATGGCACACAGAATATGCTCTGTTTTCAGTGCAGCAAACCGAGACCTTTATTGGACAAATGCTTTAAAACATCATTTTCAGGAGGAAATGGAGCACTGCACAGGCCAGGACGCTGGCCTACTGCATGATGATGATGATGATGATGATGATGAGGAACTTTCACAGTGGCTAGACCTCTTTTTGATTGACAGCAACATCAGAGCATTTCGAGATTCAAGATTTTTGGCAAGTGAAATCATGAGACCTACTGCTGCTTGTCGACTATTTTTGGTTGTGCTACATCCCAGTATTTTCTTTTGTATGTATCCTACTGTAAATCTCATCAGAAAATTAATGTGCATTGGGTTTGATACTTGTTTTAACTTAGTAAAGTTCGCTAACTAGCTGTGCATAACTGCAGATAATTCTTACGTATGGTTTCTGATTTCGGCAAAGCCATTTGATTGTCTTACTAATGGGGAGAGACTAAGAATTAAACAGCAGGGCAGATCAATGACTGAGACTGATTTGGTTCAAAAACCAGGGAAAGTAACTGGACTTTTCCACTCGTCCAGTCAAGACAAGGTGAGCTGGCTGACTGGAAGTGGTGTGATAAAGAGAATGTACTGCTGGCTTTTTAATGAAACCATCTCAGAGTGTTTGGTCAAAACTGGGTTAACAATCTGGCTAACTTTCTCAGGGCATACAGAAGAATTTACCCTTAAATAACATCATGCAATAATGGACAAATTCTATGATTCAGCTCCAAAATGTGCTTCCAGTTGATAACCACCTACCAGCCACCACTAAACTCTAGCGATGGTCAAGTGTCTATAACCGCCATGAACAAAGTATTAACTCAACCAACTGGTTCTGTAGTTTCTTCTCTAGCTTTAAATGTTCTCGGGGAGTCCTGGAGAACAGAAGTTGATCCATCTACCACAGATTCAGTTCTAGTCCAGAGTTTCTCCACAATGGCTCGTTTTTCCCTATTCTAATATTTACAGTCTCACATAAGGTCAACGTGTCGAAGGTGTTCGCATTCGCCAGCAGGATTTCGCATTTACAGCTTCCAGATTTCTGTAGCGCTGTCATCACTTCGTTCTACTTCAACTCTCGCTCAGTGTTCAGATGCGGGAACATTCAGAGTGCCTTTGTGGAGGTGGACAAGAGTGTTATTGTACCGCATAAAACACCTCGACACTCTTAGACACATACTTGCAGATCAGGACTTGTATATCAGCCAAAGCAGTTTCGGAGAAATACGAGTAGAAAGCAAAAATCATTCCTTTGACACTGCAGGTCTTATCAGGTCAAATATACAAATCAGTTTTAGGTATTTCTTAACTGTCTGCTAAACACAGAGATTTATTTTATTTTTTTTTAAACCGTTAGGTTAACTGACCTGGTCCGTTGCAAGCTTTAATCTTAAACAAGAGAAAGAACCGAAGTTGTTCTTGTATAAAGACAGAAAGGCCAGATCAGAGCCCTATCAGCAAGCCTCAATAAATTCAGACAGTTACCTTTATAACTCTGCACCAACGTTCCAGATTACCAAAGTAGCCACTTTCAAGTCCCTGATTTTTTTTTTTTATTCCACTGAGCTGAACCCAATACTAAGTTACAAAGAAGTCCATCCATCCATTCACTCAATTGCAGAACCGCTTAGTTATACTAGGCTCACAGGAAGGCTGTAGCCAAAGTAGCAAAGTTATGGTACACCCTGAATAGATCACCAGTCCATCACAGAGCCAACACACACACAACCATTCACAGTCACACTCACACATAGGGGCAATGTGGACAGCCAATTAGCTTAAAGTGCATGTCTTTGGACTGTAGAAGGAAACCAGAGTAACTGAAGGGAACCCATACAAGCATGAGGAGGACATGCGTACTTCACACAGAAACGCCCCTGCTCAGCCCGAGACTTAAACCCAGGACCTTATTACTGTGAGGCGAGTGTTTGACTCAATTTCTCATTCAACACAAAGAATGTCTAATAATAACCATTTTAGGGGTATATTAAAACATCGACCCCCCCACCCCACCCCACCTACCCCCCACCCCCAAGCCTCACAGCAAGAAGGTCCTGGGTACGAGTCCCGGCCTCAGGTGTTTCTATGTGGAGTTTGCATTTTCTTCTTGTGCTTGAGTGGGAATCCTCCAGGTACTCCAGTTTCCTCCCACAGTCCAAAGACATGCACACTAGGTTAATTGGCTGTTCAAAATTGCTCCTAGGTGTGAGCGCTGCGATGGTCTGGTGACCAGTTCAGGTTGTACCCTGCCTTCACCCAGTGTCCGCTGAGATCGGCTCAAGCACCCCTGCGACCCTAATAGGATTAAGCAGTTCAAGCAAATGAGTGACTGAATTGCATTTTTTTCAATATTGAAAAGAAAAAAAGGGGGGGAGACTAAGCAGTAAACAGACGAGCTTAAGACACCTTTTTTTTTACTATTTAGCCATCATTCCGTAGTAATATGCGTCGTCGCGTCGTGTTAACATCACTCAAACAATCACTAGTGATTAGCATATTGTCCAGCTTCTGTCAATACAAACTCACTCTGAGCGAGTGATAACCTTCTAACAGCCACCAGATAACCTCCAAAAAACCCACACAGCTGCGAGCTATTCGGGGGTCAAAGGTCGACCCTTCTGTCTGCAAAAAAAAGTGACAGACAATCGTGATGGCTTTCCCCCATTGTTCAATAAGAAACCCAGACAGCTAGAGTCCTTTTCCTTTGGAAACATCTGACAGGAGGGGTGGAGAGAGGTTGAAATGTCAAAGCAAGGATCGTCACCAGCCTCGTCGGGAATGAGCTTTTAATGATGCGACGGCAGAGCTTTTTGTTTTTACTAGCAGCCTTAGGAAAAAAATAAATAAAAGAATAAAAACAACATTCCTACACACTCCAAAAACAAAGGTTTATAAAGTCATGCCAGTTTGAAGCCTTCGTTCAGCTGTAAGTGTTGGGCGTGTGCTTTAAGTAAAACATCTTAATTCCAGATATTTTCCCTACTAACCTCTACAGCCTCTGTAATTAAACCCGCTCTAACTATACACCCCTAAATGTGTCTTTTTAAATCTTTCAAGTCTACCTTCTGCTACTTTAAGGACAGAGGGGGGAAATAAACTCCCAGATCAGACCATGTGCTATTTTTCTCCTTTAAACGAGGTGTCATATCATCCAGATTTTCTCAGGGTGGCCTGACCTTTTTGCTCTCCTTCCCACTTCTTTTTCTCTCCCTTGCCATGCTATTGTTCTCTGTGGGCAGTAGAAAAAAGAGAGAGAGAAAAAAGAAGTTTCCCATCCTGTGCCTCACATAGCCGAATGCTTTATAGTCATGTTTTGCCCAAAAAACAGAGGAAGTGCCTGTGTTTTCACAAGGGCAGGTCCGAGATCAGATCTGACCATGGGAGATATTGAAAACTGGGTAATGGATGCTGATCTCTGATCAGTAACGAAGGCTGATTTCTAAATGGGAAACCAAGACCCACGCAGTTCAGACCACCAGTACAGAGAGCTGCATGTGCAAAGCTAGCGATGGACAAAAATCTTCACATCATCATATAAAATTACACCAGCAGTCAGCCATGACCTAAGACACCGAGTGGGTGCAGGCATGAATGCGCTGTGGTTAAGTCTCAGTTTTCCATTTATTTGCACTTTTTTTTTTTTATTCTTTTCATTTATTTATTTGTTTTGGGTTTTTTTTTTTTTAATTCAAAAGGCATGCAATTGAGAAGAGGACAAAGAGGATTACTTCCCAAGACCATCTTTATAACCACCTTCCCTTTCTGGATTTGTGTGACATCATGACATCAGTGTGTGTGGTCAGAGATAAAAACACTAGCTCATTGTGGGGGAAAAAATGGTCCTCCAGACATTCCTGTGTGCGTGTGTGCATGCGGAAGAACAGAAGAAATTATGGGGGGGCTAATAAATAAATAAATAAATAAAGTAATTGAAATAATAAGGCACTGCCTAAAAGTAGAGGTCTCATAGTATTAGCATGGTAAGTTTACAGAAACATGCAGATAAATGAGAGAATATGCTGCCCAGTGCAAGTGCACTCAGCGCCGACGTCAGCAGCGCACGTGATGTATTGGGTTGCCTGTGTGGGTATATGAGCACGGACGCAACATCAAGATCCAGCTCATGACTTCACGACATTTGCATAAGTATAGCGCTCCGGAACTCCACTATCATTTTGTAAAATAGTCCTATTCACAATCTAAAAGATGAGATGGATAACTTAATGGTTAAATCTTTAGAAGTGGTTTAAATACCAAAGGTCACAACCTTAGAAAGCAACTTATATTTACCCCAAATAAACATTACAGCGTCTGATCTCTGTACATCCTCGCAGCTAAAAGCAACTGTCTGGTCAATCTCAGTAAAGACAAGATAAGTGTGCAGAAATGGACGTGTGTCCGGTTCACACCCACACATCAGCAAGGTGAGCAGTTAGTGCTGACAGGTGGTTATTAGCCCAAACTATCACTGGCTCTAACAATTAGCCATGCATTAAGAGCTGGTCACATACACTGCAAATTATTTGGTTCTTACCAAGATAAAAAAAAAAAAAAACTTAGATTTAGAAGTGTTCGATAATTTATCTTGTTTTAAGAGTGACTTTCTTATTTTAAGTGTTTAATTTTACACTATAATCTCAAATCAAGCACAACCTTATCTAATTCAGGAAATCTTGATAAGTGAAATTATCTTGTCTAAATTATCAAGTCCAAAGGCAAGTCAGAAATGTATTCGAGGTAGATGCGGCGTGATCATGCAGAAGAATTATCTAAATCTAAATTATTATCATCATCTCAGCAACATTTGTACACGATGGACTCACAAGAGTTTCACAGTATATTGTTTGTTTGTTTTGATATACTGTATAAATCCTGCAAGGGAAATGATTGCTCCATCCAAAGTGAACAGTAAGCACACACATACTCGGAGCAGTGGGTTGCCACACACTGTGGTGCCCAGAGGGCAGTTGGGGGTTAGGTGTCTTGCTCAAGGGCACTTCAGCTATGAAGGTAGAGGAAGGGAAGGTGCAGCTCACTTCTCCACCACCACAAATTTTTCCTGCTGGTTCGGGAATCGAACCAGCAACCTTTCAGACCCAAACCCCCTTCTCTAACCATTAGGCCACTGTTGCCCCCTTAGAAGTAATGAACATTACTTGGTTGGACACAATTTTCTCTCCCATTACAGTAAGTATGGTCGATAAGAACGTTTGATCTCAAACCTGCTTTGTTGTTTTTGATCTGGTGCTATTAGGCTCATTGAACTAGCCAAGAAAAGACACTAATGAGCATTGTCCAAATCACAAACGGATTTATTCCATGTGAATTCGTCTAGAGGTTCCCAGGTGACCATCTCAGAATTCAGTGAAAGTTTAACCAGACATAGAACACAATTCGACATGAACACATGCAAAACTTCAAGGTCCTTGTTCAAAAACTTTCTGAGATATGTTCATTTAAAGATCGTAGGCTAGTGCTCATTAGAATTGCAATATAATATATATTTTGGGCATTTTTGAAAGCTTGTAACTCCACTAATAATTACTGTATAGGGCTAAAACTGTGCATACTAACAGTTTGTCAAAATCTGCAGTCAAAATTAGGATTACGGGTTGCAATTTCAAACAAAATATTTTCTAATATATTCCCCACTCCCCAAAAGTATTTTTATAACAAATTTAAGCATATGACAAATAAAAAAGTGACATTTGTCACGCATAATTATCTGGCATAGATTCTATTATCTAATAGTACATGTACAATACAAGTAACATTACATATCATTTCAAATGATAAATAATTGAAATTTATATCCCCACTGAATAATTCATATAAGGATGTATTATGATAGAGATTATATACATCTTTTCATAAGTTTTTCTCAAATATTAGGGAACCTCATTATAATATTTGCACCAATCTGCCAGTAAACTGTTTCTGGAAAGAGAGTTCAGTACATGCGTATATGTTTCAGTTTTACTGAAAATTTGGCAAAAGTCCCATTATTTGTTGGAAGTCTTTTTGAGAGTCTGTAGTTATGTGCACTTAAGCTTATGAAAAAGAGATGTATCATTGTATATCCTTATATGAATTATTCCGTGGAGATATAAATACATCATTTGAAATGATAAATGTAACTTATATATCATATTGTACATGTACTATTAGATAATAGAATTGTTATAAAAGCAAATGTAAAACACAATTCTGTAAATTCAGAATTTATGTCATGAATGCAGTGTTTTTTAAACTTGATGCATCAAAAAAAGATGTCTCTTGAAACAAGCGTTAAATGGATTGTACTTTTTAGATACATCTTGAAACGCGAATGTAAAACTAATGAAGCAATCATCTGACATCAATCACGTCTGGATTATTGATCTGTTCCTTTAATCAAGACAAAGATAAATGAGCACAAATACATTGTGAAATATTACATTTTGGCCATATTGTGCAGCCGTGATTGTGTGTGTGTGTGTGTGTGTAGGGGGTTATTATTATGTGTTGGCTGGACTCACAATTACATGCTGCATCATACACTGTATTTCAATCAACCAACCAACTAATGACTGGTCTTTAATGCTAAGCAGATCATGAAACCAAAAGGACAAGTATTAAACACGTTTTGTCCTTTCTGTGGCAAATTTATTTTTATAATTATTATATTTAAAAAAAAAAAATATTTTATATATACACATACATATATGTTATGTATATAAACATTATTTCAAATGCTTCTTGTGAAAACCTTAAGCATCCTCACTGTCCACAGCTGTGTGGTTAGAGACACACTAAGTCTTAAAACACACAAAAGCCATAAAGAGTGATGTTTACATTTTTACATACGCAGACACTTGACATCTAAATTACCACTCATACATACTCACTCAGTACTAATTGCACCACACAGACTTTGGAGAGAGAGAGAGAGAGAGAGAGAGAGAGAGAGAGAAAGAGAGAGAGAGAGCTGCAAATGCTCATGTTTAAATAACAGCTTGTTCTAAAGTCCTGTAATGTTAACTCCTGGGACCTCTGCGTTTGTTGGTAGAATATAAAGTTCATTCTCGTACTTTCTGTGGTTGGTCCTCATCATGTGGAGTTTGACAGACATGTAATGCTGACACTTGGGAGTTTTGAGGATCTGTTACTCCATGTCTTGAAAAAACAAAATTGACACTTTGGATCCAGTTTTATATTGAGTTGGGTTTGGTTTTATGCTGCACGTAGGCATAAATAAAGCTCAAAAGTAAAAAATGCTGAAAACGTACCTGTGAAGGAGTTTTTCATTTACAGGTTGGAAATATGGTTAAAAAATGTCAAAGAAGAAAAAAAATTTACCTGAACAGGAACTCAAAACGAGCACTAAATCCATCACCTGCTTAAACCTTTTGAAAATCCCATCCTGGGGTTATTTTTCCTATTCTGGTATTCAACCCAAACGTCCAGAATGGATCGTATATCAGAACTAAAACTCTGCCTTAGTTTTGCATTTTGGTTGTACACATATGCACAAATGATAATAAAAATAATAATAATAATAATAATAATAATAATATTAATAATAATAATAAAGATAATAATAATAATTATAAAGATAATAATAACAATAATAACAATAATAATAATAATAACAATAATCATAATAGTCATAATAATAATCATACACATGGAGTGTTTGATTCAGTTCCTGCAGGTGAGTCCATTCAGAGTCGATTCAGAGTCAAATCACTCGCTCACTGTGCTGCAGGTTACTGCTGCTTTGTAAGCTAAAATGTTTGCTGCTAAAAGCACCACGTCTCTGTTTCCGCAGTGCTTCAGTTCTCTGAAACAGTCCATAACCTTTTGTGGATTTTTTAAAGACCCTACCACACCTGAACCTGGAACGGAACTTCGATACGGACAGTGTGATGGGCCCAGAGGGACTGCACACACAAACCCGTGTGATACAGAACATAACATCTATATCATGCTATAAAACACATTCCTTCATGGACTCTCAGAAGCGGTTATGGGTGCAGCCTAATAATGCTTTGCTCCAATGGTGCCCATTAGTCCTGAAAGACTTACAGCCTGTGTTCCCTTTGTGAAAATAACAGCTGATGATACAATACATTCACAGACTACAAAAAATTAAACATAATATTCCTGTGTCTGGGATTTTTATAACTTCCCACTGGGAATGAAGGGGTAGTGAGGGGTGTCTTAATCACCTTCCTGTGGGTTGGTACGCCTCAGTATTCTAGAAATGTTTTCTCCTTATTAAAATGAAATTTTAAGCTATGACCAAACATACCTGCTTAAATTAAACTCTCTCTCTCTCTCTCACACACACACACACACACACACACACACACAGTACTCTCACATGGGGTCCATAACAAAGTTAGAGCCTGCAGTACCTTTGTATTTCTCTCTGACGTTCTCATAAGCTTGCACAAAGCACTGCTCCTCCACATGTCCAGACAGGCTGGCTGCAGTATACATGGCCTTAAGGTTATGTCAGAGCAAATGTCTTCCTTTTACTTTTCTCTCGTTCTCTCTGTCCTACTTCAGTCAGACGTCCCACCCCGTCAGCCGGGTTGCATGCAGATGTGGGTGTGTGTGTATGTGTGTGTCTATGTGTGTATGGTGTCTCCCTGCACTCACTCAACACTGAGTGTATGCTTGTGTTGCCATTCACAGCGTTGGCCTCCAGTCCAGACCACCAGTACCACTCCCCTTCTAAGCTTGAGAAATACCAACCCACACTCATGCACACACACACACACACACACACAGACCCTCCTTTTAAAGGCCCACACACTGGATCAGAGCACGGAGCTGACTTCTAAGAGCAGATCTAACAAGGCCAATCAGAAGACTTAGCAGCCAACCCCAAGAACACAAAAAACTCACCATGTGATTTGCACGATGACAACAGATTACTCCTTATATAAAGATATGCTAGCAATTATTGCACACATGACACACAGTCTTCAACTAAATACTCCATGAATAGAAGCAGAATTTATTACAATAAATTAAAAAAATACTGTTAAAAAAATCATAAAGTGTTACCATCCCTGATCTCATAAATATAATAAATAAACATTAGCACAATAATAATATTGTATCGTGGACAGGTGAGCTCAAAATCAAACCTTTTGGATGTCCACACCGCTGGTGCAAAGGAAACTGTTTACAAGGAAAAGCAATCACACTTAGATATTTGGAGTTGAGGTAAAGACAGGTACAAATCATTAGGTCGAGAACAGGCACAGATCAAGAGATCAACATACAGCTTGTACTGGACAACAAAGAGTGCAAGTGAATAAAAAAAATAAAAATGTGTCAAAACCAAGATTAAAGAATTCGGTAGCAAAGACTTCACAATGTGTGTGTAATGAGAGTCCTTATACAGTACAGTCCATGGTATGGTATAATGTGAGGCAGGTGTGTGTGATTACTATTAGGCTGAACTTGAGTGTAAGGGAGTTTGTAATGGTTGCTGTGAACTGAAATCTGTGCCATCCATGGCTACAACTATAGTGGTATGATCTTAACAATGATTAACTTACCTTCAGCAACTTACTCACTCACTCATTTGCCAAGCTGTTTAATCCTATTGGGTTGCGCAGGGGCTGGAGCCTCTCTCAATCAACACTGGGCAAACACTCAACTACACCCTGAACAACTCGCCAGGCCATCATGGGGCCAACACACACACCACCATTCACACTCTCACTCACACCAAGGGGCAATCTGAAGCAGTTAATTATCCTAATGTGCATGTTTTTGGACTGGAGAAGGAAACCAAATCACCCAGAGAAAACACACACACGCATGGGGAGAACATGCAAACTCCAAAAACTCCACCCAGAACTCAAACCCAGGACATTCTTGCTGTTAGGCAGATTTGCTAATCACCTTGCCACCGTGACCCCTATCATTAGCAACTGTTTTATCCTATTTACAGTCACTGTGGTTTAAGATTCAAGAATTTGTTCATCACTGGCTGTGCAAGCAGCAGTGAAATGAATAGCAACAACTCTGACACCAACAACTGTGCAAACATAAGCAACAGAGCAAACAAAACTACAATAAAAATGAAAGAAGAACGATAAAAACTAAGCCTTTATACAGATATGATACAGGTTTACGTGCTAAATTTGTTTGCATTTTGGCTACAATAATCTGCTTCTTGGTATGAGTGTATGCATGTGTGTATATGGTGGCCTGTGATAAATCAGCATCCATCCAAGGTTTATTTCTGCCACGTGCTCAAAATTCCCAGGATAGGCTCTGAATCCTCCAAAACCCTGGCCAGGATAAAGCGGTTACTGAAAATGAATGAGTGAAAACCAACTAAGTTATTTAAGGCTCATACCACAATAAACCCAAAACAAAATGAACAGTGATGGTCAAACTTTCAGAAGGATTTGGCAAGTTTGGTTATTCTGGGTGGAATTGGTCAAAGTTCTTGAATTTACTCTGTGGGAGGAAGATGATCGAGTGGTCCAGTTTCCATCTAAAGTGGGAGAGGCTGGTCAAAATTTCTATGGGAATATGTAGGATTGGAAAAATATATTGTGGGGGTAAGCAGGATTGGAAAAAGCTCTTGCAGGATTGGTCAACAGTGTCTGGGAAAGCTGTGAAGTTTGGCACACAGGAGTGGAAAAAAATATAACAGTCCTGTTAACACCTTTACTGAATAATACTCTTTGCAGGATGTCCTATGTAATGGGAAGGCCACTTGACAGTACCAGAATCTGTATCCCTACGACTGTCATGATGTGACATCATCATCTACTGATTTTTTTCACTTAACTCCAATCTTGTAAGAGTTATCGCCTTTAAGACATTTAAATAAAACTCCCATATTGTGTGAATGAAGAAAGTAAAAAGGAGGAGATAACGATATGTGTAAAACAGTGCAATGCACATTACATGAAACCTTAGATTCTTCTTATGAAGAAAATATTCTCTGTAAATATTTTAGTTACCCAGTGGAACAGTTCCCTTTTAGGGGCTCATATATACTGTTAACTTAGCAAATCTCTCTTACAGTGGTTTTAAGTCTTCTGGAAAAAATGAAGCAGTCCAGCCTGTCCATGTGGCAGCCTTCTGTAATATAAATTAAATGCCCCAAACAGCTTAATTATGCCTCATATATTTGTTTGTTTCAGCATTTCATACAGTTCTCGCCAAGTGTGGAGTAAAAAGAGGCATGTGTGAGCTATAAATTGCTTTTGGATGAATCTAAAATGTAATTAATTCTACATGCCAGCATTCAGCCACCCAGAACTCTTGAGAACAAGCTGGAGCCAAAGCTAGTCAGCAATTCGGTTATTAAGCAGCAGCTTTGCTATTAGTTATTTCTGAGAAACGTTTCACCAGTAGCTTTGGAAAACTTGAGTATTGAAAACTGATTTGGCATGACAAGTTAAATATAATAACTGTAATAAGGTAAAATTACTAAAATAATTAAGCTGTATTGATGCAATTTTGCAAATAAAGTTAAATTAAATTAAAAAAGGAGGGTTTAAAAGGTCAGGAAATAAATACTTACATAAGGGGTGATTTTCTGTTAATACTTTGGAGAGTTAAATATTTAAAAAAAATATATATTTTTTCAGAAAATTTTTTATATTTTTTTAATATACCATTCTATCTCTTGTTTTAACTATTTATATATCACATGGATTTGTTTATACATTTAACCATTCATAATGCACCAAGTCTAAGAAAGGTGTACTAGCTAAAACTATAAACCCAACTTACAGCTTTTTCAATAACGGATGTGCACAGAAAGGTTGGAAAGTGGAACGCAGTCACACATTTCAGGGTCAGGTAGCGGTGTGTTACCAGGAAACCAATTATGGTCTGATAAAAAGGCCCTCAAACCCTTCAAAAAGCAAAAGCTTTTTTTTGTTTTTGTTTTTTTTTTCCCCACTAGCAGCATGCACATTTCAGCAATAAATCTAAATTATTAAGCTTCAGTAATTAGCCTCGTTCAACTTTTTACTTTTGGCAAACTGACTTAAAAAGTAAAGTGATTTAAAAGCCCAGGTGGGAGCACTGTGAGGCGACTACTACAAAAGCCGGGAACCTTTTAAAGTTTAATTGAAACCACATTTATGTCCTTTGCAAACAGTTCTTCAAACTACTGACCCCATGTGGTGATTGCAAGTAACAGATTGCACAACTAACATGAAAAAAGCCTTAGCTACTGAGGAACCAGAACAAAACAGCTCTGTCTTGTTGCTATATTTGAAATTATTTCTATTGTTTACATACTGCAGTGCAGCAGTGTTAATCACAGACTCACAAAAGACTGAAGACACACATACATCTATAAAAACTTAAAACAGAACAGGTGAAGAGTACAAAAATGAATAAATAATTAACTCAACGGAGCATTTGAATTTTTATTGCTTATCAAGTAGACTACGGACAATAAATTCATTTCCACATGACAATATGAATAAGGATATCAATAAAATATTAGTCTATCTAAATCAGTTTATCCCAAATATAGTTCCTCTTAGAACAAGTTTATATTTTTCCTACATTAATATTACTAATAAAATCAGCTGCTATTAAAAAAGCTATGGCATCTGACAAGGAAACCGGTGGAGTATGACCGTGATAGCATTAGGGTATTTACTGAACCTTAGAAACATGGGTCCTAAATTTTAATTTAGGAATTCTACTGCAGGGTGGCACGGTGCTTAGTGGTTACACAGCAAGAACACACAGCGTTTGAGTCCCTGGCTTGAGCGTTTCTGTTTGGGGTTTGCATGTTCTACCTGTGCATGGGTTTCCTCCAGGTACTCCGGTTTCCTCCCAGTCCAAAGGCATTCAAATCAGGCTAATTGGCTGTTTCAAACTGGCCCGTGGTGTGAATGTGAGTGTGAATAGTTATAGTACAGGGTATACGCCGCGTTTTCCCAGTGCACACATGACCCTAATAGTAGGATCAAATGGTTCGGCAAGTAAGTGAGTGATTGAGTGAATATTACTGCACCTTGTTTTTTCAAGAATAATAAACATTTTACAGAGTACACAACTACCAAGATTACATAAATGAAAAAATAAATACAGGGAAATATCTAAAAAGTAAACCAATCATGCTAAAACTACAGGAAACATTTCCCTCCCAGATTCAGTTTGTACAAGTCTCCCACAGGACGACCTGGTAAGAGGAGGTGCTGGTGAAACCACTCCGTGCTTGTCAGCACCAGAAAAAAATTCAGGAAGAAAATACCATTCAAAATTTCACTGCACAGGTGATAAGAGTTTACATACTGTGTGTCAGAGATGGCACAGAAAGACATCTGAATAGATAAAGGTACTAATTTCTCGTCACAGATATGCATGATGAAAACTTATAGCATGATGGCGATAATAAACATTAGGTTCACTGCCATGTGTCCCAGATCTATTTGCCAAGCCATTTAATCCTATTAGGGCAGCTGGAGCCTTTCTCAACCAACACATCACAGCACATCACAACCATCACAGCACCAACACACACACAACCATTCACCCTGACACCTAAGGGTCACGGCAACGCTGCTTTAAGTATATTAGTTATACAGTGGTGTTTTATAGTTATACACTTATATACAATTGAACTTTCTACTATATTTGCACTCTGCCTTCACACCCCAGTGGCCACAGATACTGGTCAAATAAACTATGTAGATGTAACTAGGGCCGCACGATGGCGTAATGATAGACCCAGGACCTTCTTGCCAGAGTGTATGTGTCAGAGTCCTGGGCTTGGCAAGGGTGTTTCTGTGTGGAGTTTGCATGTTCTCCCAGTGCTTGCTTGGTTTTCCTTCGCGTACTCCAGCTTCCTCGCACAGTCCAAAGACATGAACATTAAGCTAATTGGTTGTTTCAAATTCCTCCCAGTGGTGAGTGTATGTGAATGGTTGTGTATTTTAGCCCTGCGATGGTCTGGTGAGCTGTTCAGGATGTACCCCTTCCTTCACCCAGAGTCGACTGAGATTCGGCATATGATATTAATAATAACAATAATAATAATAACAATACATTTTATTTAATGGCACCTTTCTTGGCACTCAAGGTCACGGAACAGATAAAAAATATACAAAAATAGATGAAAAATAGATAAAAATTCATATTGCGTAGGTGAAAGTATGCAGACTGGGTGATGATATTGATGTGAGATTGGAAAGATAGCATGACACCCAGACTCTTGACCTGAGAGGAAGGGGAGACGGAGGAGTTGTCAATTATGAGAGAAAAGCTGTCGGTTTTGGATAGTGTAGAATTAGTGCCGATGAGGAGAACCTCAGTTTTGTCACTGTTTAATTTTATAAAGTTGAGTGAGAACCAGGATTTCATTTCTGTGATGCCATCAGAAAGAAGGGAGATGGAAGAGTGGAAGTGGTCTTACTGGTGAGGTGGAGCTGGGTGTAATCCGCGTAACAGAAGAAATGGATTATGTGTTTACGAAAAATATTGCCAAGAGAAAGGAGGTAAATGATGAAGAGAAGGGGCCCCCTGGACAGAGCCCTAGGGCACACCTGTAGTGACAGAGGAAGGATTGGATGTGAAAGATTTAAGTTTGATGAGCTGAATGTAGCCTGAGAGGTAAGATTTGAAAAAGTCCATTGGAGTGTGAGTGATGCCAATGGAGGATAGCCTATTAAGAAGGGTGGTGTGACATAAGGAGTGAGATGATGAGAGTGATGGAAGTGCGGATGCCTTTTTTGCATTTCTGATAAAAAACAGTTTGATGTACTGCATGATATCTGACACTGATCTGAACCTTATATCCCTCTGATTAACCTTATAGCCATCTTACTGAGCTTGGGTTTCTAAGTTATCTGAAACGTAACAGGTACGACTGTGGTTGGCTTTAGAACCTGATATTTTGTGTTAATAAATGTAGGATCACTTGGAGTCATATATAGGATTATAAAATGCTTCAATAATCAGATCTAGTACTGAAACTAATACGGAGTCTAATACAGATGATTAAAAATGGATGAGTGTGACTGATCTTTGAGGTGTATATGAGCTGCATGACTTTAATCCAAGTAAAGAAGAGTGTGGATTAAGGATTGAGTAATCACAGTCATTCTTAAACCACAGGATGGTAGTGTAGAGTTGAAACATTACAACACTCCATGATTTTTGTACCACCCACAGACAATTCATTAATCATTAAGTAAGCAAAACCACCAGTAAATATTAATTCATTCATTCATTCGCCAAACCGTTTTTACCCTGCTACGGAGGCTGGTGCCTATATCTCAGCCGTCGTTGGCCAATGCGCTAATTTAGCACATGGCCAACGACACACAACCAGCCAGTACATAGCATTATAATAATAAAAGATTTAGGAGCATGTACATAAAGTGTATTTTATTACTTTATAATTCATACTGAGGCTCTGAATGTTTATCTTTCTAATCACTGTTAGCTGGTAAACTAGCTGTGCAAGTCGAAATTTCAAAACACGTCATATATAGTTAGTGAAGGAACAAATCATGAACTCTAAGTAAGAAATAACGGGGTACTGTGATAAGCTGGTACCAGTGTTCCTTGTACCACAGGAATTTGCAAATAATGCCCTTTTTTATTAATAATTTTTTAACTTTTTATAATAATTTTGCTCATAAACATTGATTATGATTCTTCATTAGCACCACAGGAACTTCAAACTCTCTTGCTACATAAAACGTTCTACTCTTTCAGCAAATACAGAGATAGTGAAAGACAGTTTGGAATCGCTCCTCAAGAAATTTAAAAAAGATAAATAAAGACAGTCAGTACCTCTCTGGGAACGGCAACTCTGTAGACAAACAAGAGATTCCGCACTACACCAAAGAAAATATTCTCAGTAAACACATGCACACCCACAAACACACCTAGTGCCTACTTAGTTTAACACCATGGAGGGCGCTTTGCATACAAAATTCTGAGTGTGCTTACACAGGACAAGTTAAACACTGAATTGTGTAGTGTGCTTCCAGCACGTAACATCACCCCACTTCCATGGAACCTTTTTTTCATACTAGCTGGTAGAAATGTCAAGCTTGGCAGGTGTTTTGATAATGTAAACATTTAATTATACTGTTTTAATATTAGGAAACCCAGTCATCAGGTTAACTCATTCACTCCCTCACTTACTTGCTGAACCACTTAATCCTATAAGGGTCATGGGGAGGCTGAAGCCAATCTCAGCTGATATAGGGCAAAAGCACGGTACACCCTGAATACCTCACCAGACCATCGCATGGTCAATGCACACACACAACCATCCACTGGCAGTTTGGAACAGCCAATTAGCTTAATGTGCATGTTGTTGGACTGTAGGAGAAAACCGGAGTACTCAGAGGAAACCCATGCATGCATGGCGAGAATATGCAAACTATACACAAATAGGCCTGAGCCTCGAACCCAAGACCTAACCCTTATGCCACCGTGCCACTCATCAGGCTTACTATGAAACATTTATCATTACATACATGCTAACCACCCTTAGCAGGTAGAGAAAGTGTTTAAATTTAATGTTTACATTGAAATCCTTTTAAAATGTGAAAAATTCAGAATTTCACTGACAGTGTTTAATCCTTAGAACCCGCCTGGCTGGTTTTGTCCGGCCCCTCTGTAGTGTGCATACACCCTGTAGGTGCATAAACCGGCATTCTGGTCATGCTACGAATAGACATAAGTTTAGAGTCATTTTCAGCCAATCAGAGCACACTGTACATTCACTCATGCTTTTTGAATCATTCAGGGGCTGCTTCTGGTTAATATCTGCTACGTATATATTTGTATTTCATGCAATTATGAGTCACCTGCACATCACCCTTTGGATTCGGAGAGTTATCTAAATAACAGGAATTGTGCCAATAAAAGGGACTTTAAAAGTGAAAAGCACACTGTGAATGACAGAGACAGTAATGTGTCAAGTGAATCAAATAACAACACTGACAAAACTGATACTAATGAACAATGAATCACATACTGGAACTGGGAATGCTGGAGAAGATGGGTGTAGCAGGGGAACTGGACATGGACACAGAAGCAGGTTTTGCCAGCTGGAAATGTATAGACATTAATCTGTTTAGTTTTTTGGGGTTTTTTTTTTTGTGTGTGTGTGTGTGTGTGTGTGTGTGTGTGTGTGTGTGTGTGTTTAAAGGGGAGCCATTATAAAGGGATTGGCTGGTGGGGTGGCTGTACATACTGTAGGTTAGGGTTGAAAGGGTGAAGAAATGTTATGGAACATCACATAAACCTCTTTGTGATCTCCCATGTTGTTGTTACCTCTGCCAAGCAGGTTATTCAGTACCTCCAGTTTGTGTGTTTGATTTTCAACAAGATTACACAAAACACTATGTGTGGGTTTTCATAAAGGTTCTATCAGAGGTGGGACTTTGAACAAGGAAGAGTCCATTAGATTCTGGAGATGAGCTGGATCAAATTCTAGATCCAGGATTAGTTAACACTGTAAGATACAATGATTTTTGCCATTTTGGTTCATATGGGGGACTGCTAGGCTTGGTGTGGGGTTGCACTCTCCAAGTGCTCTTAGTTCTGGTTCTGTTATTTTAGACACCATTTTAAAGAATTACTAGGGCTGCATCCGGAGGCGGAAAATACGCGAGTAGCTAAATTCTTTACCATACCTAAGTACGGCTGTCCCATAAGCCAAAGCTGAGCAGCTCATGCTGGAATATACAAATAATTCAACCGGACCCACTGGATTCAAGACAATCAAATGGATGTTACATGAAAATATACAGAGTAAAAAAAGTGTGAAAAGTAATTTTAAAAAAGTTGGATTTGTACTTGTTTTATTTATATTTTAAGGGCAGGTTCAATACAGTACATGACACACATCCAGTGCAGGTTCATGGATCCTCAATGATAGTCTATATTGAAGGTTTTCTATGAGACCACACATTTTTTCGGCTAGCATGAAAATAACCGAAAAAACGGTTGCACTATTTCACTCTATTTCATGGCTATATCACTTGCATGTGAGTACACCCTTAGAGAACCAGCAATCCAAATTCTAGATAAACTCTTTTTGTCTTAGTTAGCAGAATATTTTCTGATGTCCTGGGTGGCACGGAGCATAGAAGTGCCTGCATGGGTTTCCTTCAGGTTCTCTGGTTTCCTCTCACAGTCAGAAGATATACACATTAGGCCAACTAACTGTTCCAAAATGCCCTTAGGTGCGGATAAGAACCGTTGCGTGTGTTTGGCCCTGGCATTGATTGGGTTGCTACACTATTCATTCATTCATTTTCTGAGCCGCTTAATCCTAATTAGAGTCGCGGGGAGGCTGGCGCCCATCTCAGCCAACTCTGAGCAAGGGCGGGGTACACCCTGGACAGCTTGATTGGCCATCACAGGGCCAACACTCACACAACCATTCACACTCACACCTAGGTGCGATCTGGAACAACCAATTAGCCTACGATGCATGTTTTTTGACTGTGGGAAGGAAACACACAGAGGAAACACACGCAAGCAAGGGGAGAACACTGCTGTGAGGCGGACGCGCTAACCACTACGCCACCATGCTGCCCTGCTTGTACACTATATGACCAAAAGCATGTGGTCCACTATATGAGCCTCTTTTCTAAATTGCTGCCACAAATTTATCAATACTTAATTCTGTAAGACGACTTTGTATGCTGTAGTATTACACTTTCCCTTCACTGGGAATAAAGGGTACAAACCTGTTTCAGCATGACAATGACCTGTGCACAAAGCAAGGTCCATGAAGACATGGCTACCAAGGCTAGTATGGAAGAATTTGACTGGCCTGCACGGAGGCCCACATTATAGTATTCAAATATAGTATTTTTTCACCAGATGTTTCTTATAGTGGAATACAATTTAGAACAAATTTAAAATTAATTCTTAAAACGATCAGGATAAGAGCATTATCTGTACACCTCAGAATGTGGATACAACCTTGAGGGATGCCAACAAACACAGAACAATTCCACTATTTTTCACATTCAAGACCAATTAAAATGCATCTGATTCACTCTTCTAAGTGTGTGAGATGTTGTTTAAGAAATGATTTTGTGTGTTTTACTATATGGAAGCAAAGGAAGCCCTCTGACTCGGACTCTTACCTGCGATGCGGATGACCGCTCTCTCAGCTGGGTCCAGAACATCTCCAGATGCCGATTTAGAACGTTTGACACGTTGGTGCTTGGCCAGATTCCATGGCAGGGTATCTCCAGGAAAGGTCAATGAGCACAGTTCACTCCTACTCTCCTCCGATGCAGACCTTTCTCGAAGACGTGGACGAGAAGTCACAGACATTGCCTGCAACAAATTTGGAGCAGTAAGACTTTTTGGTATATATGTGTCATATATATTTGCTTCCATGGTTCAAGAGAGCACTCTCCACCATCACCAGCAAAGCATGGGGAATAGGTTTTAGAAAACAATATTCATCACTCCAGTACATTTCCAAAGGACTGCAGTGTGAATGCCAAGGTACACTGTAGCTGTTCTGGCAGTTTTCTGTTGGCTGCAATGAACTGACTCAGCAAAACCATGCAGAAAGATCTCAGGAAACATTTTAAACACAATTTTTTTTGAAAGCCAAATAAAAGGATCATTTACAGAATGATATACTTCATTAACATTTGTTGTTTTATTCCATCATTCTGAAGTCTAATTTGCCTAATTTGCCTAATTTGTCAGTAACCAAGGTAAAACTATTGCTTTTGAACACAATATCGCAATAATTTCTCATACAAAACAAAATTGTACTACTTTAAGTTTTCAAAATATTTAATAAATGTAAATAACAATACTAGTATCAGTATGTAACAGTTAAAACACTGCCAATTAAAATGAACTTGAGCAGCTCTCCAGGCTTCGTGTCTCCAAACACTGATGGTGGGGTGCCAATAATTTTGAGAAATCCTTGTTATGCAGAAAATTGCATTATTTAAGAAAATAATTTCAAAATAAAACTAAGAATACAGACTCAAACAATCATTCATTGCATGCAATATAAATTTTCATGAAAGGGACCAATAAATCTGGAGTTGAACACATATTTCCATTAGCAGGAAAAATGGAGGCAGAAAAGGAAGTCTAGTTTCCTCTTATGCAACTCCTACAATAAATAAAAGATGGAAAGTGCTGAAAGTGGTGCTGTAGGCTCTTGTGGCTGTTTTTACTTCTCTAAGACTGAGAGACCGGTCTATATTTTCTTAGTATTTGGCTCAAGGAAAACAAATTATCATTACTCCTTGGCAAAAACTGAAAGTATACTGTTTGGATCCAAAACAAGACTCAGTAAATGTAGTAAATTATCCATTTTGCATTAATGTCTCTATTTTGGCCAAAGACAAAGTTGAATATCTAGGCACAATACTTGATAAAAATATGTCTGGTAACAGTGTTGGCACTTTTATTTTTTAAAAAGTTAACACCAAACTTAGATTTTTATATAGAAAGGGGTCATTTTTTAACATTAAAGATAGGAAAGTCATATGTTTGTTTATTTATTTATTATTTATTTTGATTATGCCTGTAATTCTTGGTACAGAGGTCTTGGTAAAAAGTTAAAGTGTAAGCTGCAAACCTGTCAAAATAAAGTCGTTAGGTTCATTTTAGGAAAGGGTAATAGGCCTCACATAGAAACCTTTGATTTTAACAAACTAGGTTGGATAAATGTCAAGTGTAGAGTAGATTATATTAGTTTAAACTGCATGTACTCTGTTACAAAACAAACTGCAGCAGGCTATCTCTCTGATATTCAACCAATTATCACTGTTATTCCACAAAGTACAGTCAGCTTGCATTTTGTTTTCCTAAACTCAAATCTCAGGGACTAAACTAATTTAAATATAAACTTGTGGAATTCATTACCTTTCAGTATTAAAAGTTCTCAGAGTGAAGATGTTGTTAAAGTAAAATGTAAACAATTTTGTTTCAACAAATGTGAGTTTCTGTGATAATTAAGCTGATGTGATAATGTTATACTTAAGCTGCTAGCGCTAGCTGTATGGTAGTTGCTTTGTATACACTTCACTAGAATCAACTATGGAAACGAGTAATGTTATTTATTATGACTTACTCTTCAGTTCTCCTTTTTATTAAAGTGTATACATGTACTTTTTGCACAATTTATATTTAACTCTGTACATGTTGGCACGTTTTTAATAAAATATATTCATTCATTCCTTCAGACAGTGTGGTTGTGAAACTGAGGCTTGCACCATGTACAAATTATAATTATATAATTCAGTAAAATCTTCATCATCATCTTCTTCCGCCTGTTCCTGGGTCGGGTCGTGGGGGCAGCAGCCTAAGCAGTGAGGTCCACACGTCTCTCTCCTCAGCCACTTCCTTCAGCTCTTCTGGGGGGACGCCAAGGTATTCCCAGACCAGCCAAGAGACGTAGTCCTTCCAGCGTGTCCTGGGTCGGCCCCGAAGTCTCTTCCCGGTTGGACATGCCCGAAACATCACACCAGGGAGGCGTTCGGGAGGCATTCTAATCAGATGCCCAAGCCACTTCAACAAGCCAACTTCTCCCAGATGACAGAACTTCTCACCCTATCTCTAAGGGAGAGCCCTGCCACCCTGCGAAGGAAACTCATTTCAGCCGCTTGTA
>JAOUQZ010000028.1:5819895-5839074 GCA_028564935.1 Neosilurus hyrtlii
GCCCAGAGTCGGCTGAGATGGGCGCCAGCCTTCCCGCGACCCTAAGTAGGAATAAGCGGTTCAGAAGATGAATGAATAAATAAGAAAACTACTATACTACTAATATTAAAACTAAAATTAATAATAAACTACTACTAATAATAAAAATATACTACTACTAATAATAATAATAATATACTACTGCCACTACTACTACTAATAATAACAATAATAATAACTACTACTACACTACTAATAAGAAAACTACTACTACTACGCCTAATAATAATAATAATAATAATAAACTACTACTACTAATAACAATAATAATAAATACTTCTACCAATAGTAATAAAATGAATAATAAACTACTATTAATAAACTACTACTAATAATATTAGTAGTACTACTACTACTACCACTACTACTACTACTAATAATAATAATAATAATAATGAACTACTATTAATAAACTACTACTACTAATAATAATAAAATGAATAATAAACTACTATTAATAAACTGCTAATAATAAACTATTCATATACTACTAATAATAAAAAATAAACTACTACTAATAAACTACTTTACTACTACTAATAAAATGAATAATAAACTACTACTATACTACTAGTACTACTACTACTAATTATAAAATGAATAATAAACTACTACTAATAATAAAAAATTAATAAACTACTATTAATAAACAACTGCTAATAATAAACTACTACTATACTACTAATAATAATAAAAAATAAACTACTACTAATAAACTACTACTAATAATAATAAAATTAATAATAAACTACTATTAATAAACTACTACTAATAATAAAAAATAATAAACTACTTTACTACTACTAATAAAATGAATAATAATAAACTACTACTTCTACTAATAAAATGAATAATAAACTACTACTACTACTACTAATAATAAACAACTACTACTACTATTACTACTACTACCAATAATAATAACAATAATAAACAACAACTACTTTATATTACTACTACTACTAATAATAACAACAATAATAACCAAAAACTACTTTATATCACTACTACTAATAATAATAATAATGCAAATACAGTACTAGTCAAAACACTGAACATATCAACTCATTCTAAATGAAGTACCAGAACTGGCAAAAAAAATGGAATTGCCAAACTTAGATCTTCATCTTGGCCTTTTTGGATTTATATGGGAGCTTGGAGGATCTTCATACATATGCAAATGTCATAATCCATGAGCTCAATTTTGTTGTCATGTCAGTACTCACGTGCCCACACAGGCAACCCAACAAGCATGCAGCCACTGCCATCGCTAAATGCACTTGCACTTCACAGAAATCTCTTATTTAGTAAATGTTATATTGTGGCTGTTTCTTTATGGAAAATAAATGCAAACATTTTCAGAGCTCCGCTTTCAGGCAGTGCCTAAATATTTACATTATCAAATAAATAAATAAATAACACAAACCTAATTTTATAAAGCTGAACCTAAAGCTGAATATTTTGTCTTCATAAAACACACCTCAAAGAAATGTAATTAAATTATTATTTTAATGAATAGCATAAATTTTCCACATTAATAAAGAAAATAATTATGGCATCATCTACAAAAGAAAACAAACCACAATTAGCACTGTGTTGCTCCTTCTCATGCCTGAAATCTTTGAGGCATGGACTTCACTACTGAAAAACAATGTAGGCAAGCTGGTTCCAACTTTTTCAAATAACTGTGGACAGATCAGTTTATTGAATATAATAATAATAATTATAACAACAATAATTATTATTATTATTACTATTGAGATGGACACAGAGCTGCATACAGATTGTAAACTATAATTAAATTTAATGTGGATTCAAAATTATTAGTAGCCAATGCTTTGTTGTACATACAACCATTAGCATCGTTGGAATGGGCAGGTCGTGCTTTTGCATGTGTTACATGCTACAACTAACTGCAATGAATATTTAATTAGAAATTCAATCAAATGCAAAAAGACTAAAGTTCACAAATATAACTCAACATTAATAATCCTCTAGCATTCCACTAAACTAATCGTGAAATCATGAAGAACTGGTGCTTGCTCTTTTATCTGATAAAGAAAATTTGGGGTACATGCTGCTATGGGAACGAGTTGAGAACACAGGGAGATTCACTGCTTAGTCCAGGAGTTGAAACTATCACAGGCGCTTTTAGACCTATTTCAGGATGTCTGTGGTTTTTTTTTTATTTATTTACACCATTATCTTTATAATATTTGCTCTGATCAGATGGTGGCAGATCATGAGTCACACAATAAATTAAAGTCTCTGCTATAAATAAATAATATAAATAAAATAAATCTTCTGTCAGCTGTCAACTGCCAGTGTGATGATGCAAGAAGCAATGCCCTGACTGGTTAAATGCTTTCTTTTTGGGGATCAAATGTTAGGAAAAAAATTACCCGGAGCAAAATAAATAAATAAATGTTGGTCTCTCTTCTTTGATGTGTAAGTGTAATTTTATGTGTCAGTCATTCGAAAAAAACACAGTGTCATTTTAATGAATGCCATAAAACACGGAACTATCTATCAGAAAACGAGCACAAAGACAGACTACTCTTTAAATTGTTCCAAAGTGCTGAAATTGGGCCTGAGCTTATTATCTAGTCATGCTATAATGCACTGCTTTCCTGCATTACAAACTACACTTTTACTCCGATATGGATTCTCTGCATGTTGTAGCTGCACTCACGGTGGTTGGTACAGGAACAGGTCGATGATGTTGTCCCGGCCTTTGGGATGATTGAAGAAAACAAACAGAGACCAGTGTATGAGCCACGTCCTCTGCTGCAGGGACTGGAGAGGAGAACTCACTGACTGCAACAAGAGGAAATAAGAACATGAACATGAACATACAGAGCACAAAGTGAAAAAATCCATAATACAGCTGTGGTTGCAACAAACACACTAAAACAGGGAAGAGCAAAGCACGGAGCTCAGCTAATATCCTGCTGAGACCAACAGATTTACAGGAATAATGAGCATTACATCACGTATAAATAATGTTTGAGACGTTATTATGTAGTAGCTGACAGAGCAGGTTAGCAAAGCACTGAAGCAAATCTGCACAATAATAAAACATTAAAACAATCCTGATTATCATGATGAATAATAAAATCACTGTAATGTTTTACATTCATTTCTCTTCAACTACCATTATTAAAACCCACTACATATTATAATAAAGTAATACATACACATCACTAAGCAACATTCATTAGCATATGTTTAAATATAAAAAAGAGACACGAGGACTGACTGCTTTTTCAAGCACAGACTAAAAATAATTTCCAGTGTGAATATACAGCATTAATAAAATTATGCATGTATTCTGATATTTTCTGAACTCCCTTCATACAAAGTAGGAACAAAATAGTTTCAGCTCAGAGATTTCACTCATCTATAAATATTTCTTATTCACATTAAAAACAGCAATCCCTCATTTGTCGAATTGCTTAATCCCACGACACTGAACGAAGGCGGGATGCACCATGAACAGCTCGCCAGACCATTGCAGAGCAACACACACAACCATTCACACCAGCACTCACATCTAGGCACGATTTGTAACAGTTAGCCTAATGTGCATGTCTTTATACTGCGGGAGGAAACCAGAGTACCTGGAGGAAACCCATGCAAGCACGGGGAGACACACTCACATTGTTGTCGATGGTTTCTCGGAGGCGGGTCAGGTCCTCCATGGCTGCCTCCCAGTTCTGCATGAGGATTTCAGAGGCCAGTTTTCCCCACAAAGAGCTCAGAGCATTCCTGTCTGTGGAAGGAACCTGACATTTAAAAAAGAGAGGGTTCAGTTAAACATGACAGAACAAGGCAAAAATGAATAGCCATTTTGGTTATCAATTCTATTAACACGGACCATCAGTAAGTTAAACTTAGTAAGCCAGTAGAAACCTAGGCCAAGCCTATAGGAGAATGTCACTATCAAAGTTTTCATAATGGCTGGCCCCATTAAATGAACTGCACACCTCTTGTGCCACAGCACTGGCATTCAGACAGATTTCAGATTTACCATACCTTCAGATTTCAGATATTCGTCCTTTGTCCCATCAGAGCAGCAATCTTTATTACTGAGCATTAGGAAACAAGTACTTGCTGCTATAGCATCTGACCTAACACAAAGGTGTGTCTATATATTCACAGACAATTCCAAGTTTTATCCCATTGTTTTATTGCATAAAAATGTGTGATTATTAATGCTGGCAAAATACTGTAGATAAAATTACAATCCTTGGTGTTATAAGTATTTACAGTCTTAGATGCCCTGTCATGTGTATCAAATTATTCATTTTGTGACTGGGGAAAGAAAAAAAAAGATAGGATAACTATATAATACTTATCGGATCCAACATTTTCTATAGTACACAGTAGGGTCGGACCAAAAAAAAAAAAAAAACGATATTAAACTATAATATTTTGTTGGATCTTCTTTAGCCTTGATTACAACATAATCACCATGGCACCCATCCCAACTTGGGTTCATTTTTCACCACTCTATAAAGTCTTCCCCATCACATCCCAAATATTTTCAAAAAGGTTAAGGTCAGGACTCTGTTCTGTTCAGTTAATTTGTGAAAATGATTCCTCATGCTCCCTGAACCACTGTTTACTATTTGAGTCCACATTTTATATCTGTGCCATCAGGAAAGAAAAAGTCCATTGATGTGATAACCTGCTCATTCAGTACATCCATATTATCACACAACGTCATTTTAGTGCCACATAATGTTGCTGAGCATCGACCTGACCAACTGAAGCAAAAACACCATGGAGATTATGCGCTGTATTCAAGGCTAAGGCAGTCAAATAAAATTAGAGTGTGTGATTTTTATTTGGCCAGGCAGCGTAGGTTAGTATCATGGTCGCAAAATACTGTGGATATCGGAAACTTTTTAATGCAATGCTACAGTTGTGCTGTTTGGAACAAAACCCCAAGGACTGTAAAAAAACAGAAACATTTCTGAGAATCAGATGACATCTCTTATATTTCCCAACCATAACATACACCGATCAGCCATAACATTAAAACAGCTGACAGGTGACATCAAGGGCATTTATTATCATGTGAAGCAATCGTAAGGACCTGTGCAACTTTGACACAGGCTACACTGTGATCGCCAGAAGACTGAACCAGTCAGAAGCAGTGAAGCCGGGTCAGGGCTCTAGGCACCCAAGGATATTGATTTGCATGGAGAGTGAAGGCTTGCTCCTCTGACCTGAAGAGCTACTGTACAAACTGTTGAAAAAGTTAACAAGGGCTGTGATAGAATCGCCTCAAATCAACACAATGACAGTTTATCGATGTGTACGAGGCTGCGTAGCCACAGACTGGTCAGAGTGCACATGTTTGACCCCTGGTCCACTGCTGAAAAAACCTACAATGGGTATGTGTGCATCAGAACTAGACAATGGAGCAATGAAAGAAAGTGGACTGGAATGATAATGCCACCAGGATGCACTATGGGAAGAATGCAAGCCACTGGAGGTGTATTGCTCTGGGCAATCTTCTCCTGGAAAAAGTTGTGGCCTGCATTCATGTGACTGTTACATGGACAGGCGCGCATCACAATGTTCCCTAACGCCAGAGAGCTCTTTCTGCAGAAGAATGTGACCAGCCATAGTGCAAAAATCATGGGTTTCGGTTTGAGAATCATTATAAAGAATTCAATGTGGCTTGGCCTCAAAGTTCCCCAAAATTTCAACCTGATCAAACATCTGTAAGATGTCCCATTCAGTCAAATCATATCCATACAGGCTCCAACTCGCAACCGGCTGCAAAAACACTAGTACAAGACACCACAGCACACCTTCAGAGGTCTTGTGAGGTCCATGCCTTTACCATGTTTGGTCAGAGCTCTTTTTGGTCACATAAAGGTGAGCTACACAATATGAGGCAGGTGATATTAATGACATGGCTGATCGATGTGTAGTGTGTGTGATAGGAAATGTAATGCCACTATGCTGAACCCTATACAGTGAGTATATAAAGTATATATGTGAACCATCACAGCAAAGTGTGTATTAAGTTGAAAATTATTAATTTTGAATTATTGGTACCATTTTGTAGCTGATATCCTAAGCTTTAAAATAATTAAAATTTTCTAATATATTTGTATAGTTTTGGAGAAATAACCAAAACCTGCCAGGAATTTTCAGACTTTTAAGCATCCAGCTTTGGAGAAAATCATGTTCAAAGTTCAACATCTTATTTAATGATTTGCGACTTAATACTCACTTTGCTGTGATGGGTCACATATTTTTAAGTTAAAATTTGTAGATCTTTACATCAGTTGACATAAATAAAATTTTTATCAAAAGAATTATTAGATAGAAATGATACACTAACAAACCATGCACAAGCTATCAGAGGGCTTTACCGCCTCATGTCTAGAATAAAATAAATAAATAAATAAATAAACTTACAAAGACATGGATCACAATGACAGAGAAACTCACCAACACACGGAAAAAGTAGAGATATTCCGCAGCACCAGAGTAGTTGCCGCACTCGTACTGGAACTTAGCATAACGGTAAAGTGTGTCCAAGTACTCCTGCCGAAACTGAATACAAATTGACATGTTTGCAATTCTTGATTTTATTTTACCTTAACTGACAGTAATGCATCTCTGTAAAAGCTTTAACCTGCAGCCACAGGGAATTTACACTGAGTACATGCTAAATAAACATGCAGAGGAGCAAAAAAAAACATAGTGGAGGGACAGAACATTAACTTACATTGTGTTTATCGGCCAAGTAATCAAACAGCATCCTCCCGTCTCTGTCAGAAATAACATCAACCCCCTCTTATCATTCTCATAAACTTGACATGATTCTGTACACCAGTAAAAAAGAAAGTCTTTGTATGTCTATTAGGAATAAAAGTGCTTTCATGTATGATTGAAGTGACTGTACGCATAGTTTCTGTAAAGAATATTCACAGCAACCTGCACATAAAAGCTAGTTTAAAGAGTTATATTTATTCTATCAGAGGTTTTGGTAACGAATGCTAAATATTTATGGATTCTGATGAATGGGCTGTTTCACAGTCAGGGTTGAGTTTTTGAAATTATATATGGAATTGTAGACACCTAGAATACAATTGTAGACATCTAGTATACTTTGTTATGTCTTATTCATTGTTCCACACATGGACACTAGTCCCAGCTACACTAGTGATAACTTTTCTGAATTCTGATAAAAACGATTCTTATTAAAGGAACATACTGCTTAAATTTTGACCCAGTACAGATTTCAATTCATTTGACTATAATAAAAGTAGTTCGATTTTAACTGGTTAAATTCAGAATCGCACTCCTAATTACTAACTAAGTTTCACTTTGGGAGGTGGATTGTCATTCACTCTAGAAAGAGTTTTCTTCTGTGTGCTATTTATAATGTAGTTGGACTTGTCAGGATCCCTTTTCCGTCAAAAATGTCTTCTCCGGAAAGTTGACAGTACATGTAGGGGTTAGATGTATACATTAAAATGTTTTTTTTTTTTTTTTTTTCTGAAGCAGTATAATACTGTAGAGCTTGCTGCAAAATAAAAGTTGGACTGAATGAAAAATGCTTTCTGTAAAGAGTTTCACATCAGCTTAATAAGTATGTCCATCAAAAAAGTCTTCTCCAGAAAACCACAATGATCGTCACTGGTGCCGTTGTTACTGCAGTTAATAACTATATTAAACAAATGCTGAATGAAACCTGCTTAGATGATGTGTTTATGCTTTCATTTTGTAATGCTGTGAATTCTTTCACAGTGTGTGCTTGCATGTCTTGTGTCAAAAAATGTCTTCTCCGGAAAGGATTTACAGACACACAGTTTAGCAGTAATGTACAGCATAATTTGAGCATTTTTTCACATATATAAGCTTGAATGTATGTTGGCTTAATTTTTTAAGGAAGATATGGGTTAAAACTAAATGTTAAAAATAAATCCTCCAACCTGATATAAATATATAATATAAATATATAATATATATATAAATATATAATATAAACGTAATTTTGTTTCTAGACTGATGGAAAGATGTACATGTGTAACATTTCAAAACTCTTTTCATGTACAGTAACTAACACAACATACATTGCATAAGTTCTACGGTAGCAATATGAACTTTGGTGAACTATTTTGAAGAGATAAATGCTGGATTTTAACATTTAAAAGACGACATTAGTGGGAAATATAGGTACATTTTAACAAAAGATAAGAGGCTACTTCTATATCTGTTGATTAAAAAAGTTAGTTTCAGTGCATTTTATTTACCATAATGATCTTTATGTACACCAAAAGTGTTACTATAACAGATTGCTTTTGTCTCTGGAGTGACCAAATCCAATTTAAGTTCTTTTTTATGCTTTATTCTGATATACTACTGTGTTTCCCCGATAATAAGACCTACCCTTACTTCTGCTGAACGGTCCAAAATAAGCCCTACCCCCGAAAATAAGCCCTAGCTAAATCCAAATTTTGTCCGCACACTCCCCTCATTTTCTATGAATGTACGCGCGCCAGCACCATTTACAGCAGCGCCACGGAGGAGAGACAGAAAAAGAGTAAGTTAAGGGAACAAAAACGATAAGTAAAGTATTATAAAGCAGGACTGAGGGGCAAGATGGGGATAAAGCAGGACTGGGGGAGTATAACAGTTATTATTTTACTGGTATTATCCTGTCTGTTTTGACCACAGGCATGAGTGCAAAAAGGAAGAGCTACACCACTGAGTACAAGAAAGCAGTTGTGGAGGAATCAGTTACCTGTTTATTGAAATTGCTGTTAATGTTAATTAAAATAAAACCTACCCCGAAAATCAGCCCTATGGTGTTTTTTGAACCGAAAAAAAAAAATAAGACAGTGTCTTATTATCAGGGAAACACGGTACAAGTGAGAGGACTTCTTGAGATACTGTACCTATAATACTTTCATCCTGTGTAATGTACACATCATCTGACCTGTAGCCCTGATACTTTGCACAAATTATGCCAGTCTCCCAAAGTGTTGTTTAGTAGCAAGAAAGCACAAAAACTATGAGTCATATAAAAACTATGTATAAGACCTTTCTTTATCTAATTCAAAATAACTGACTATCAGTTACAAACAGCTATGTCTTACAGCTATAAAATCATTAAATCATTGCCTCTGGCGAGCATTGATGTCGATTGGATTGTCGATGACACAGGTTCCCAATCCTGGTCCTGGAGAACATCCTGAACTGCACTAAACCACGGTCTCAGGCTGCTGGAATTACTTCAAGGTAGACAACGATAGACGATTGTTTGCCTTTCAGGGGGTCAACCGACATGATCCCATAAGTGTTCCTAGCACTTCTGTCATAATACTTGAGAGCGAGATACCTTGAGAACTGTGACGGCATGGCTTTTATTTCAGGAAAGTTTGGTCTCGTTTAAAGGTCGAGTCTTACATAAAATATTTATGTTTTTGTTGCTAATAGTTCATGGTGACTAAATAAATCCAAACTTTCAGTCCCAACATTTATTACAGCTGTGTGTACAGTAATATTTGAGTTCAATTTTGTGCTTCCTGGCTCCTTAATGCCCACAGCTGCCAAACAGACAGCTTTTTGACAGGTCAAGTTAGGTCATGTGATCAAGCTAGCTAACTAGAAAGCAGTAATGGTGCACCTGAAAACAAGTGCTTCATAATTATGACTCCTGCAAGGAAGAATACCCACCTGGTAGACTGCATTTGCCTGGTGGTCTCTGGATCTTCGAACATCTTGACGATCGGCTCTGTTTCTGACTGTAGCTGTTTCAGCTGCGCCACAACCGCAGCTCTCTTCTCCCTCAACGCTGCAAGGACAAGAGAATGAACAAGCGATCAGCACATCATGTTCAGGGCTACACCAACATGACTGTTGGTGTAATATAAGCTAGTGGGTTTCAATTCGTCCCTCATACACTGAGAAGTCTGGTTTCCAACAGGAAGGGGATCATCAGTTGAGAAACCCCATAATCACCCATGTTCTAGTTATTGAATGGATTGATGAGATGTTAGTTACCTGGAAAGCTGGACACACACTTACCGTGTGGAATCTCTCTGTCTGCATAAAGATTCTTATACACATCCATGGCGAAGTCAACCATGTTGGTGTCGCTGAGGAGGTCCAGCTTCCCTTGAAGGAGCTCTTTATCATTGTAGATCTACAAAAACACACTACAGGTTTCACTCGGAATTCTGCAGCAGGACCAACGACACCCTGAACTGCTTGCAGAAATCGGCTAACAAAACAAAGTTGCTTGTGGAATGAGGCGGTTTTATAGATAATTAATTCTTTTTTAAAATTGAAAACATGATACTCTGCCCACAACATTAAAGCTGAACTATTATATCTGGACAAAAGTTTGCCATTAATGGACCTGAGTGAACTTTTCAGCAGTGAATTTCATTAGCTAGCCACTTAGCAACCAGCTAACCGAAAAACCGGCTACTAGGTAGCTGCACGTGAGTCAGTTCATACAATCAGTTCCGGTTTTAAATAAGCAAAACAAAAAGCAAAAAACGACTTAGTATCACAAAAACACCTACCTCTTTAACGGATAGAAATTCCAATAACGGAAAAACAAGGTGTCGGTCTAAAAAATTTGCGATTTTAGTTGTCAAATCGTACTCCGCCATCTTGAGATGAAACAGAATGAGGGAAAAAACTTTATTGAAAACCCCGAACAGTGCAGTAATGTTGATGAACGATTCTATGAATCGATTCCCAGTGAATCGGTTCCTTGCATCCATCCATCCATCCATCCAATCATCCCTACATTTCTCCACCCATAACCTGTCCCTTTTTATCCACCAGGATTGTGAAGCTGGAGTCAATCTCAGCTGTCATATTAAACATAATGTGTAGTCATGGAAACTTTGAATTTGTGTGATTTTGTTTGGCCAGCACGGTGGCATACTGGTTAATGTGCACAGCTTTGCATGCAGTGGTTATAATTTCATTCATTCATTCAATTATTCATTTTCTGAACCGCTTAATCCTAATTAGGGTCACGGGGAGGCTGGCGCCCATCTCAGCCGACTCAGGGCGAGGGCAGAGTACACCCTGGACAGCTCGCCAGGCCATCGCAGGGCAGAAACACGCTGACGTCTATGCAGCTACTCTTGACGAAAATCAGCAAATCGTTATTGAACATTCCTCTCCCCATAGCCAGTGAGAGACATAGCCGGCATTTGATAACTCAGTTTGGTTATATTTTCAGGTGGGCAATTAATCTTAAAACCACAAAACTTTGGGAGCTGCTGCTCCCAGTGATATTCATATATCTGAGTCAAAATAACTGGCAGAAATGTTTACGTGAATGGAAACTGGAGACAGAAATTTACTCCACTGAAGGATGCTTGAACTGTATGCACATTATATACATTACTAACGTCCCAGAGTTCATAATAAATGTATCTATTTACAACGAATAACCTTTATTAGTTTTAGTGTGTAAAATATGTTATGATGTTATGTTATTATACAATACTAACATTTTTAAGCAATATGACATGAGCAAGGGCGCTGTTGTAATGAATATTAACACAACTGTGATGGGAAGTGAAGGCCCAGATTATTTGCTCAGTCAACAAAATAGTTACTAAAGAAGCCACACTAGAACACAGCTTTGCTTGTTATTGCAGAATACACAGACTGACTGGCAGACGGTTGTAAATGCAGAAATGGTTTCTGTGTATTGGAGTATTAAAAGAACTGGAATTTGTTACACTTGTGGGATATTGCTTGTCCAGTCAAATTAGTGGATTTGTAACTGTTATATAATATATAAATAAAAACATCAAGTGGGCCATTATCATAAAAAAGAAACCGCTGATGGTGTGATCAGTAAAAGTCCACTTTAAAATTTACCACCACCTGTGAAAATTTTGTTAGGCAAAATTGAGCACATACCACTTGTTTTATTTTATTTCTGTTATTTTAACTTTTTTTAAACAAATGAGCAAATAGAGAAATCAGAGACCCTGCACCTGTGCAGGTGAATGTACACTAACTAGCCACGTCTCTACTGATGACCACGCTGTAACTGGCCTATACCCTGTGAATTGCATGTACAACTTCTTTTGAACTGACTACTCCTGCATTGATTTACCCGAATGACTTTAGAACTAGAAATCTGAGAAACTGATATTTGGGGTGGCACAGTGGTGTACTGGTTTGCAATTCGCATCATAACATGAAGGTGTTGGGTTTGAGTCACGGGCTGGGCATTTCTGTGTGAAGTTTGCATGTTCTCCCTGTGTTTGTGTGAGTTTCCTCCAGGTACTCCGGTTTCCAAAAACATACACATTAGGCTAACTGGCTGTTCCAAATTTCCCCTAGGTGTGGATGTGAGTGTGAATGGTTGTGTGAGTTGCCCTGCGATGGTCTGGCGAGCTGTTCAGGGTGTACTCCGCCTTCGCCCAGTGTCGGCTAAGAAAGGTTTCAGCCTCCCCACAACCCTAATAGGATTCAGCGGTTTGGCAAATTAGTGACTGAGTGACTGAGCTGCTGACGACATGCCTGTATGTACTGTGCTTCTTTTTCTTTCCTAGGCCTACTGACATAAGGTAACCTATGAGGGGTATCTAAAACCAAGAGTGAGGGATGTTCTTATTCTGCATGGAGTTAAATATTTTCTCTTAATAGTCAGCATACACAAAATCAAATAGGTAAAACCTAACAAAAATATAAAAAGCCCATCTCCAAAAAAAAGTTAGAAGATTAAAAAAAATCTTTGCAAAGGTATTCTAATCAGGAACGTGCCACTGTATCATTTTATGGTTCGCTAATTTCTCTGATAAGATGCTGACTACTTCAACGGTCTCTGAGGATGGTTTGTTTCCAATACTTTATATAAATGATCTACCCATTACCACCTCCTTCTATCATTTGAGTAAATTTAAGTGCATTAAGGTTAATTAATTAAAGTAAATGGATCCTATTTGAATAAGGATGATGTTGTTCTAGTAGTTTAAGCTGACAGACTGAAAGTGACGTCTTGGAAGAAATAACTCTGTTCTTCCTCTGATGATTATTCATTAAATTTTATTCATAAATTTATTATTATTCATAGTATGATTATTATTTATTAAATTTTGAAAAAATTATGCAAATAATATATTTCATAACTTGTACTTGTAGCATGAGAGAGAGAAGGAGTGAGAGAGAGAGAGAGGGAGAGAGAGAGAGAGAGAGAGAGAGAGCACAGAAGAGAGAATGAGAAAACAGGAATATTATATAAGAGCTGCATTTGCATTAAACTGTATCCAAACTTTCCATCTACTACAAGATTCATATTTATGCAATTAAATTGAAAGTGTAATTTTGATATTATGATAATTATTTATATAAATTGTTTGTTTTTAAGTCTACTTACATCTCTTTAGGAGTAAAAAAATAATGTTTTGAAAGTATACATCACTTCAAGATGTGTTTTAAAACAATTAGCAGTAATATATTGAGGCAATGGGTTTTTAATGAATTCATTTAACTCTGAAGTGAGGTGTTATATATTTATTACCTCCCCAAAGGAGGTTATGTTTGTTTGTTTGTTTGTCTGTTTATGAACTACTTTGTGGGGAAAAAAAAGTTATGAACAGATTTTCCTGAAAATCTCCGGGAAGGTAGAGAATGGGTCAAGGAACAAAGGATTAGTTTTTGGTTCACTTCTGCCAATAAAATAATTCTTAAATGTTATTAATCATTTCATAATCAATACCATGCAAAATGTTGTGTTACTGCTATAGATGAAGCACTAGAGTTGTCACTTTGATCAAGGGAAAACAGGAGAGAGACTGTCCTTCCTTGTTCTCCCTCAGTGTTTCTTGTATTGTAAATATTTTTTCTTATGAGCATGTGGATGTGTCTGGCAACTGAATGTATCAAAATGTTTATAGAATCTATTAAAAATATATATTCTATGTTCATTGGTGCATATACAAAAATGTTTTGGCTAAACTGTGTTAGGGCAGCCCGCTGGTGTAATGGTTAGCACATTTATTCACAGCAAGAAGGTCCTGGATATCAGTCCCAGGTTCACCAAGGGCATTTCTGTGTGGAGTTTGCATGTTTTTAACACGCTTGCATGGGTTTCCTCTGGGTACTCAGGTTTCCTCCCACAGTCTAAAGACTTGCACAGTAGGCTAACTGGCTGTTCCAAATTGCCCATAGGTGTGAGTCTGAGTGTGAATGGTTGTGTGTGTGCTGCCCTGCAATGGTCTGGTGAGATTTTCAGTGTGTACCACGTCTTCGCCCGGTGTTGGCACCAGCCTCCCTATGACCCAGATAGGATTAAACAGTTTGGCAAATGAGTATGTAAATAACCTGTAATATTAAAAAAAAAGCCAGATTCCATCCACAAATTTTCCATCAATACATATATACTTATATATAAGTTTATACATGTAAACTTCACACAGAAAGGTCCCGGTCGGCCATGAGGTTGCTCAGGTTGACAGTGTTCTAACCAATAACCAGACATCTTGCCCATCTTATATTTAATGCGGACACTAGGCATGAAATGCAGACACTAGGCATGAAAGGGTTAAATTGACATGTATTTTCTGAAAGCATTTCTTAATTCATATTTTTTTTTAAATTGTGGACTTAAGTGAGTGGGCTTACTGAAGTTGCCTAGCACTGCATGGCTCTAACCGTACACATGCTGGCATTTATTAAAGCATTTTCATACCATTTGTTTCCCTCCCTTGTTGGTGAATATTTTTGACAGATGGTCTTGTTTATTCTGAAAACGAGCAGGAGCATGAGCAGGTTGTAGGTACAAGGACATAGTAATGAAAAGACTGTGTGGGTGCAGCCTGACAGGGAGCCAGAATTTCACAGTACTTGTTTTTATGAGAAGATGTTCGCTTTATTGATACTGATCACTAGCTGACAGAGGGGGAAAAAAAACCCTTGAAGGAAGGGAAATAATAATCGCTCTATACATCTGTGTGCTCATTTCTAAACTCCAAAGTAAACATTCGTCACACTCTCCCCTTCGATTTTAAAAGGCTAGAAGGCTAGAAACTTCTAATCCTCTGGCGGTGCACTCACTTACTCATTTGCAGAATTGCTTACTCCTATTAGGGTCATGGAGAGGCTGAAGCCTATCTCAGCCACCACTGTGAGAAGGCAAGGTACACCCTGAACACCCTGCCCGACCATCACAGAGAAACACACATAACCATTCACGCTCACATCCACACCAAGGAACAGCCGATTAGCCTACTGTGCATGTTTTTGGACTGTAGGAGGAAACCAGAGTACGTGAAGGAAACCCATGCGTGCACCAGGAGAACATGCAAAGTCCACACAGAAATGCCCGTGCCTGAGACTTGAACCCAGGATTTTCTTGTTGTGAGGCAGACCCTTTCGCCACCATGCCACCGTCTAACTGTGCAATATTTCTATATTTCTGTAAGAGCTTCATGGACAGTTTGGAATGTGCAACACCAACCTTTCACCGGACCTCTGACACAATAACAGATCTACTCAAAGTGCTTTCTTATCATAAACCAGGCTGAGGCAGAAACACAATTTTGTGTAGATAACTCAGATTTATTTAGTTTCTTACTGCCCCAGGGACCCGCGCTACACTTAAAATATGAAATCAATTCAACATGGAAGCATTTTATCTCCACCCCAGAGGACTGGTGTTGGAGCCACAGAGAGAAGTGTCAGACACTGCAATAGCGGCATGAATCAAAGGGCAGGTGAGTAAAGCTTTTTTCACTGCATGATTAATCGTATATTGCTTCCACTGCTAAATTATGCATCTAACAGAATTATGGCCAATGGCTTAGGAAGACTGAATACTTTTTGTGCTGTCAAATGATCAGCTTTAACACATTCATTCAGAATGAATAGTCAGTTTATTGTTTCTCCTTTAGAACACTTTTTGAATTAGTTGGCAACTCTCCACTCAGTTCTCCTTGGCAGTTCTCCTTTCACTCCTGCAGTGAATAAAATTATATGCTCAGAGGACAAACTGCATCTTCTGTGCTTCCTATTTTTAAATAAAGGATGCAAGTTTATTCTAAGACCATATTCCTAATTTAGGACAATTTGAAAAATATTGTATAAAATACACTCATCCTCTCTCACTCAATTGCCAAACCACTTAATCCTACTACTATGGATGTGGGGAGGCTGAAGCCTATCTCAGCCGACACCGGGCAAAGGCATGGTACGCCCTGGTCAGCTTGACGGACAATTGCCGGGCAACACATACACAACCACCCACACATTTGTAGCAGCCAATTAGCCTGATGTGCAGGTCTTTGGACTGTGGGAGAAAACTGGAAACCCATGTAAGTATGGGGAGATACACACAGAAACACCTAAGCCCAGGACTTGAACCCAGGACCTTCTTGCTGTGAGCGGGATGTGGTAACCACTACACCACAATGCAGCCCCAAAATAACATGAAGAGCAATACAGGAAAAACAAATAACTGTGAATTGAAGGTAAAAATGCACAAGGAGACTTACTAACCAACCAGCAAGCATAAGGGATTTAAGTGCATGAACTAACCAAGGGAAAACAACACATTTGTTGCCATGGAAGCTGTGATGCACAGAAGGATCTGTAAATATTATATCACATCTTCATGAAACATCATGTTCAACAACATTAAACCAATCTGGAAAACGAGGCCACTTCAACTCACCAATCAGTCATGATGCCTATCAGTTCAGCATCGCATGCATGGTGAAGTAATAGCCATCATCAACTCCTTCATTTGAGACCTATAGTCTAGAATATTGTGGGTGTGGCCTTAAAGTGAGGCGTTGCATTTGTTTGAATTTTAAGTGGGAAACTGCTAGCTTGAGGTAACTTTATTTAAAATCACTGAATCAGTAATATATGTCAAATAGGACTAATGAGACTGATAAATTATTATAAATAATAAATTATTATAAATAATAATTTATAGAATATAAAAAAGCTGTATGTGAAAGATTTGGGTCTCATGCTTAGATTCAGTGATTAACAAATCCAAAATAAATTCTATCTATAATCCATTCCCGTACCCCTGGGTGCATTGGGCCACTTAATGTATATGTGGTTTCTGATGCAATGTTTTTTAGCTGAGTGGGTTACACTCCCTCTACAGAACCTATGCCCAAGCACAAGTATTTATCTCCACTTACACTCACACCTAGGAGCAGTCCAGAATAGCTATTTTGGTATCTGTTCAATATAACAGGCAAGTCTTTGGACTGTCAGAGAAAACCGGAGCACTTTTTGATTAAATCCACCCAAGCACAGGAAGAATATGTAAACTCATTCACTCACTGATTTGCCATTCCACTTAATTCTATTAGGGTCATGATTAAATTAGCTGGATCTGGAGCCTATCTCAGCTGGCACAGGGAGAAGGTGGGGTACACCCTGAAGTTCTTGCCAGATCATCGCATGTTCAACACACGCACAACCATTCACACTCACACCTAAGGAGCAATTTAAAACAGCAAATTATCCTCATGTTCATGTCTTTGGACTGTGGGAGGAAACATGAGTACCTGGAGGAAACCCACGCAAGCATGGGGAGTGCATGCTCAAGTTCATGGGGAGAACTCCACACAGAAATTCCCTTGCCAAGCTCGGGACTCGAACACAGGACTTTCTTGAATATGTAAAGTCCACACAGTAATGGGGATCGAATCCAGCACCTTCTTTCTTCTGGTGAGAGTGCTAACCACAAGTACAAATGGGTCGATTCAGTCCTTAAAATGCTTTAGTATCTCCTAGGATTTTCACCTAAAGTGTACTGAGGATCAGATTTATTGGCAAAGCTGGTACTAGCTGGCAGGAAAGCTACACTAACTCAAATTATTGCTATTTACATATATGGTGAACAGAAAAGCATCTCACAAAACAAACAACACCTTGAGACTTGAGATACTGTCAACAGCTACAACAGCTAGAGTTGACCCACATCACGTCCTACTCCTGTAGGCCAGGAATACACAACTGTAAGACTAGAACATCACCTGGTCTTTTTCCAAACTTCTGATTGGCTAAATCTCGTGGATGAATTCAGTGTTAGTGTGAATTCTTTGTTATTGGTTCAAACCTGAATAAAGTGAATTGTCTCTACAGGCACCCAAAGTATGATAAGAGGAGGTGCAGGAACAACATTCCTACTCACACTGTCTTATCAAAATATACTGGCTCAGAAATAAGTACCCTCATCCCACCTCAAGCACAAACATTCAGAACACTATTTCAGACCATATGTAATCAACGGATTATTATAATAAAAATAATGCTAATAATTAAGACATTGTTCAGTCTATAGAGTATTTTAATCTTTGCCTGTTATTATTGTGGTTGCCTAGCAACCAGTGCTTACCTTAACAGGCAGTATTGCATGTTGGAATAGTTTATTGTGAATATGAGAGACATTGTGCTCAAGTTATGGTTAGGTTAATACGAAGCAAACTGTGATCATATATTAATCCCAATAGCATTTCTGGATTAGACTTTTCTTTTCTATTCCTGGGATGAAATATAGTTTCTATTAGTGTTACTGTAACTACCATACGAATGAACATGATTCAGTCAAATATTGTTAAATAATCAGTTGAGATTTGAATTGTTACTAAACAACAGCACTTAAAAAAAAATCTTACTTGATGCATCATATAAACCAAGACCTTCGTCGAGCTCTCTCCTTAGCAACAAGGGGATTTGGTTTCTATGGATATGTGATCTGTGTGCACTTGAACAGGACAGCAGAGCCACAAAAGGACACGGTTGTGTGGGTGATAAGAACCCAATCACAGCTGATGCTCATTAAGTCACTATTCAACGTGGCTCTGTTCACATGAGAAGTGCACTACTGAGGTTTTTTTTTTAAAGGTGTCTTTTTTTCCCTGCCTCTAAAGTTTTTAAAAAATATATTTTTATGTATTTATTTTGCATTTAAAAGGCATTTTTTCTTCAAAAAACATGAATGATTTGCCTTAGACTCAAAAAGTGCTGTGTTAAAAGCTGTTCTTTTATTCTTTTTTCTAGAGCACAACCCCCCCTCGGTCTCTCTCTCTCTCTCTCTCTCTCTCTCTCTCTCTCTCTCTCTCTCTCTCTCTCTCTCTCATTGTCTTTTTGTCTGTC
>JAOUQZ010000028.1:5845222-5867517 GCA_028564935.1 Neosilurus hyrtlii
TGTGTGTGTGTGTGTGTGTGTGTGTGTGTGTGTGTGTGTGTGTGTGTGTGTGTGTGTGTGTGTGTGTGTATGTGCGTTTTCAACAGAGACATCTGCTAACAGTAACTGCACCCTCTGTTTATTAATGTAGGCCACTCAAGACCACTCAGACTGAGTGTATAAATGTGTACACACTGATTATGTACATGCAAATGCAGAGGTTCATTTGACTTGGAAATGTGGCATTTAAACCATGACAGGCTGTTGTATAAAATTACCAAACAAAAGAATGCACCATTGCTGTCATAAGATTATAAAATAGAGCTGTATGTGTATGTGCACAAATTGACTGCATTACTGTTTCAACCATAAAATGCACTTGTTACTTCAGGAAAACACATTTACATTGTTTATTTACAGTGACGTGTATATGTTTCATGCAAGGCAGATGCTAACAGGGAGATGATAGGAAAATACTCCAGTTCTGATACTGCTTAATAGTTTTATATAGAATAGTTAGTAAATAACACTGTCAGAAATGTGGGTAGATTCAAAGTCAATTTCTGTCCCCTAAGATACAGTCTATACAGTCTCCATTTTGGACCTCCAGGTAACAATGTGTACCCTTTAAGGGCCAAAAGCTTGCCCAAGAATAAAAAAGGGAACATATAATTACCTTACAGGGTACTGCAGCTCTTTTACCCCTACAGGTACAATAATGTACCTTATTTTCTCAGAATGTAGTAATAAGTTAACCCCTTAAACACCCAGACCAAATCGATCACTCTCATAACTACATACTTTTCATATGTTTTTCACTAAATATTTTGTTGTAGTTGCTGACTAACATGATTTTATACTAATAATTTAATAATATGATCAAACTTTAAGGGGAATAAAAGGAATGTCAAGTTCACAGAATTAGGGATTTTAACTTGAAATTTCAATCATTGCATTCTCCTCCTCCAGACACAGATGTGATGGGACACTGTTTTGATTCCCAATACTTCTGAAATTGATAGACCCATAGAGTTTGGCTGAGTGCTTGGAGCTTGCAAAAGCCTGTCGTTTGACCATCTCGCTTTTATACAGGGAGATCATGAGTAAGGTGGAGAGCACTACACCTCCCAAAGTTAAAAGACACAGACCAGCGATCACACATCTGTCCAGGTGCGCACCCACCCGGGCATTCTCAAGGGCCAGACGCTCCATTTCCCGTGCCGAGACACTGTCAGGGCTTATTCTGACATCACGAGGAACCGTGTAGGAAACAACCACCAAAAACATTCCAGTCACTAAAAAGGTCACTGCACAAATGAAGCCATAATCAGCCGACTTTTCAGCCTGCTCTGCAGCAGACTCATCATCGGAGAGATCCGCATCACAGGAAGAGCTGGAGTGTTCATAATTGGTGCCTGGGTTCTGAAAGCAGGTTTCAACATCAGTTACCTCGGAAAACCCTGTTTCAAACTCGTCATCGTGGCATACATGAACTTCTTCATCAGTTTCCCACTGGTGGAGAAGCGGCGGTGCTGTCCGTGGTGCTGAAAAGCAAATCTGTCCTCTGACGTGCGCGTCCGATTCATCCTCGCAGCGGCGCGCGATTAAAAAAGCCGCTTCATCCGTGCATGTTGGATAATAACTTTCCTCATGTTGCACAGTCCACTCCAAGTCCCTGTTAGCAAGCTGACCACTTACATGACCAGGGTAGAGGATCTTGAGTTCAGCCATGCCTTTTAATCCGCTCTCCTCACCTCACCGTCATCATAAAGAGAGAGAGAGAGAGAGAGAGAGAGAGAGAGAGAGAGAGAGAGAGAGAGAGAGAGAAAACAATCAGCCAAGCAAATTTGGGTTATTTATAATCAGTCCTGTGCGCTTGTCCATTTTAATGTCCTAAAGCGTGTAAGGAGTAGTTTACCTAGGTTTAACCTTTTTAGGATAAGGTGTCGGGCTCCTTTATCCACACCCAACTTAATTCTGAACTAAGACAGCTCATGCACACAGGATTAAACAAATAAATAAATCTGTCCCCTCCTACCATCAGAAATATTCCCATGTGGCGTTTCTTTTTTATCACTAGCGCTCTTTATTCCCTTGTGTTTTCTGCAGTCATGTAGTAGTGAGCAGCTGACATAGCCTATTTCTTGTTTTGTAGTATCTTCAGGATCTCATGAAATAAAACCCGCAGCTTCAGAAAATAAACAAATAAATAAATAAATGTCCTTTAACATAATAAATATATAAAAGAATAAGTAAATCCTATCAGAGACGATGTGTATCTTTCCTGGCGGTTCCGTGTGCGTGACTCTGCCTTCTCAGTCAATAGTCGGGTAATTAGGAGGGGGGAAAAGCAGCAGCGTGTTCCTCCTCCTCCTCCTCCTCCTCCTCTTCCCCCGCGCTGATGAATTGACTTCTTTTTTTATTTTCTTTCCATGCACAGGGAAAGTGAGAGAGCCGATGCGCAAGGATGAGAAAGGAAGTCTTTAAAACGAATAAATTATCACTCATTCATTTATTCGGGAAAATTGTTCATCTAGACCCATTTTTCACTTCCACCACATGCAGCCAGTACATGCTCTGCGTCCAAATCAGAATCAGAATCAGAACCCTTTATTGATCCCGAGGAAATTGTGTGCTCCATACCAAGTAAAGAAAAAGATAACAGTCTCAATAAGAAAATGACAAATATTATACACACACACACACACACACGGAAATCTACACACACACACACACACACACACACACACACACACACACACACACACACACACACACACAGATATATATATATATATATATATATATATATATATATGTATATATATGTCTAGGTAATGTGTGGTGTAAGTCAAATGTTGCTTTACTTGTGCACTCAAGGCTCACATCACCAAGCAAGAATATAATCACTAATAAGCACCAAACTGCATGCAATATAATCTCTATCATCTTGTTAATAACCATAATTAACAGAATTAGTTAGAACCACACTAATAGTGGAGCTCATGTGCAGAGCAACATAGATATTGAATATGGCTTGGATGGTTGACCCATGTCTGTCCCGTGTCCACGTGTGCCCACCACAGGAAACCCTATAAGGTTGCCGCAATGCTAACTTGATGCTGATTGGCTGTTATATATTGCTGACTGGCATGATGGCGTGCAGCAATTAAAAAAAAATTGAATTAAATTAAAAAAAAAAAAAACAGCCACTGCTGAACACATATTACTTTTAGTGGGGCAAAATTCTGAGAAAGCACAGACACAACAGGTATATTAACATGCTGGCATAGTGTCACAGTTGGTACTGTGGTTGCCACACAGCTCCAGGGTCCTCTGCTTGAGATCAGACTACTGTCATTGTGCCAGTTTACATGTTCTCCTCTGTTTCCGATTTCCTCCCACATCCAAAAACCATGGCAGTAAGTGGATTGGCTAGACTACATTTCTGCTAGGTTTGACTGCGTTGGAAATGAGTATGTGTGTAAGGTGTGAATGAGTGTGTAGGTGTGCTCTGATGGACTGGCATCCCAACCAGGATGCTTATCCCCAAGATAATCCTTTAACTGCTGATGAATAAAATCTCAGTGTTTCATACACATGCACATGAGGCTAATTGGCTATTTCAAATTGCCCTTAGGTGTGGGTGTGAAGGGTTGTGTGTGTGTTTTCCCTGAGATGGCCTAGTGAGCTGTTTAGGGACTATTGCGCCTTCGCCCAGTGTTGGCAGAGACAAGCTCCAGCCTCCTTGAGACCCTAATAGGATTAAGCGGTTCAGAAAATGAAATGATGATCATAGTTTAGTGGTGTGCACATTAATACATTGGTCACATGTTGTACATTTTTATTATTTTTTTCTTCCTAAAATTACTTTTTTCATTTTTATTTATAGGTTGCAATTTCACAGTAGAGAAAGCTCTATCAGAAGTCATCTTGGTTTCATTTTTTAAATCACAAAACCTGCTATTTCAGATTTTTATATCCACTGTATTTTTGCTTCTATCTATAACAGACTACTACTGATGGAGCCTAAATTTGACCTCGTGGGAATATAGCTTGGTTGTTACACAAGAATTGGAGAGATAACGCCTCTCACTTGGTTTCTAATCTATTAGAAGACTCTAAAGGTCTCTTGCTGTGATGCAGCTTAATGTTTTTAGTGTGTGATTTCCCGTGGCACAGGACTGCAATGACCCATATACTTAGCCTGATGCTGGCCAGTCATGCGTGCTCCAAGGTTGCCGTAAGTAATAATCTTACATCTCACTGCTTCTCTCATCTCCCTGCAAAAGAAATAACAAATCCAGCCCATGCACAGATGCAACAGTGAAATGTGCAGGCGTGAGGCTGGTTATCACCTTTTGGTGCAGCTAAACATTATGTGAGAATGAATTTAAATATTTCTTAGAAAATAAATTTTTTCTCATGGTCTCCTGTGCACACACTAGGATTACTCACGCAACAAACCTGGGAGATAAACCAGGTCTGCACTCCTGTCTGTGACAACAATAATATTCTCCATTGGATTTGCTGACCTAGATGGAGGAGCACAGCTGTGTGTAGCATGCAGGAGAAGAAAAGAACACACACAGGGAAAGAGCATTTCCAACAGCCATATCTCTGACAGGTATAACCCACAGAATATTCATTACAGACTAGCTTTATCAAAAGACATCTCTTCTGTCATGAGTGACACAGCCAGAGTCTTTCAGATCAGATTGTGCACAGCCACAAAGGCACACGGAGACTATTTTAACCTAGTGGAGGTATAAAACCTAGTTTTTGGAATGGAAAAGTGCACAGAAAGTTAATATTAAAATAATAACATTGCATTGCAAGCACAGCCAGTAATGCAATAGTGATGCATGTTCTAGCAAATGATTCAAGATGCAAGTGACTATTTGATTAAATCCAAAAACTGTCATGAGGTTCCATGGCAGGGATCAAACACTTGCAGCCAAATCAGGATAATCTACAATCCTAAAGGAATAAAGCCTGAAAACAATTTCAAATTTTAAAATTATTATGCAACTGGGTAGAGTTTGTGGAATTTGTGTTGCAGAAAATACACATCTGGATATTCATTCATTCATTTGCTGAACCATTTAATCCTTACCAGGGTTGCGGGGAGCATGGAGCCTTTCTCAACTGACACTGGGTGCAGTCAATTAGTGTAATGTGCATGCCACTGGACTGTGGGAGGTAAGCAGAGTACCCAGAGGAAATCCATGCACGCTCGGAGAGAACATGCAGACCCCACACAGAAACACTCCCATCGGGCCTGGGACTAGAACCCATAGCCTTCTTGCTGTGAAAAACACGTTCTAACCACTATGCCACCATGCCATCCCATTTCTGAGTATTCTGTTGTGTAGCCTCCTTAAACCCAAAGCCTAATGTTGTGTGTCTTGTCATTTCTCTACACCACTTCTTTTCCTTTCCACCTGATAACTTGATCATCTTCTGCAAACAGGAAAATTTGGTGAAACAGTAATACCCAAAGGTCCTCATATAACAATCTTACAAAAAATACATACAGTGTATTTGGGAGAAAATATGATGTAAATATGATATGAGGACTGTGGGGTCTCAATAGGTTAATTAATAATTACAGTATTTTGTTATGTGATGTTATTAGTCTGGGCTTAGTGGTTAAGTCTCTGGAATAGAAATCATGGTTCAATCCCAAGTATCACTATGCTGCCACTGTTGGGTCCTTGAGCAAAGCCCTTAACTCTCAAATGATGGGTTGTATAAAAAAAGATTAATGTAAGTTGCTCTGGATAAGACAGTCTGCCAAATACTGTACATTTTATAATGCTTTGGAATTTTATAACTTTGTGCGGTTCTGCCTGTTTGGTAATTTTCCTTGAGAAGAAACTCTGACCTTTGCATTAATACGAAAGCAGCTTAACATAAATAAGTTGATGGTTATTAAATCGCCTTGTTCTTAGAACTGTTAAATCCAGCTTACATCAGAACATACTGAGAATTGTTTATGAAGGAGATTTAGCCCTGATAGAAGATGCTAAGGACACTGCTGTGTATACATAGACAAACAATACAACAACTGACCACTGACAATACAGGGACTGACACAGGATAATCATCACATGAAAGCCATAAGGCCAATCATAAACAAAATCACACAGAGTGACATCCTGAGTGGTGGAAGTAAAAATATTTGCTCTATCATCTCAAGCTCAGATCTCTGAATCCTAAAGATGCCACAACCATCGATACCCAGAGTTTAGGATAGCAGAACTGGATATTCCCCTGTCAATATTAGTCAGTCATGGGTGTTTATGGGCTCCTGTATATGGGAGAGGATTGATGATTGTCTCCAGACCTCACACATATGCACTTGGTTTCTCTCATGTGCCCTGGTTGGTATCTGTTGCATAATTATGGTGGGCTGGATGGTGAATGGAAAATGGCCAAGTTTAATTTGGGGCCAATTCCAAATGGGTTGAGGAAAAAAATGCTCCCCAAAAAGCAGACCAATGAACCAGTGCAAGCAGCAGTCACCATGCTGAGAATCATGCTGCACTCTTTGTAGTGTGTATCTGAATCAAACAATTCTTCCAAATTTCAAAATTTGACCATGTTTAGGTTGCCATAATTCAGTGAATATAAAATTCTAAGAACAGCATTCAGACATTTCCTCAAATCCATTTACCTGAATAAAGATTCGAGCGAAGCTTAATTCCTCATAACAGTGCACTAGTCCAGATTGCCTGTGCATTTAATCCTACCTCAAATTTCACAGAAAGAGAAAAAATCTGTCCACTAGCATCCTACAAGCTGGCACATTAAGTGCACACATTGCCAAGACACTGAAGGAAGCTCTTTATAAGTATCCTGACTGCCAGTGAGGTCTCAGCAGGCTGAAAAGACAGCTGGCCTCTGGACATATAGAGCTTCTGTTCATACAATACTAGACGTCATACTTTATAGATTTGGTCACATAGAGACTGTGATGGTAATCGCAACAGGGACATCAGGCCCTGCTTGTAGACAACCTGTTCTATGCAGACAGGAGGGCTGGAGGAATGTAACATGTTCAGTATGCTTAGCTCAGTACATCACTTAAAGACAGGATAGAGCTCCAGTGAGAGACTGAATGTTGCACACTTTAGTAACATGACCCCAGTCATACTGTTAAATTGTTTCCCCACCACCTTACAAGAGTAAAATGAGATACTATCCCCAGGTTTTCACTGGGGCATGATGTCAGCGGTCTCCGTGATTTGAGAACACCGTGATGAGCGTGGGGGGTCTTGGCGGATTCATAATGATCTTGAGGGGACTTGAGGTCACACTGATCATGGCAAAAGTGCAGACTGTCAAAAAGTTTGCATTTATTACGATTCATTATGATTTGACGCCAATCATGCACCCTGCCTCCCTTTTATACCTCAGTCATACACCAAGTGTGGTCATAACCTGCTCACACCTGCAGGCAATGTGGAACAGCCAATTAGCCTAATGTGCATGTCTTTGGACTGTGGGAGGAAACCGGAAGACCTGGTGGAAACTCCCACAGGCAATGGGCCGTGCAAACTCAGGCAAATAGCTGTTTTTGTACATACTACACAAGAAGATAAAAAAGTATAAATTAAAGTATTTAAAATTTTAGTTCATACTATACAAAAAAGAAAAACACAAAATGAGATTTTTATAGTTTATTCTCAGTTTTTTAATGAACATGAAAGAGGCAGTTCTGGCGAACTCTGAGTGCTCTGTGAACATGAGTGCTGTGTGGCTAGACCCATTCAGGGCTTAAGTATATACTACATGGAAACCTAAATAAACAGTGCTCCCTAATGGAGTGTCAAAATCAGTTGAAGTTTTCGGATACTCTACAAAGAAACAAGAAATGCAAACTAAAATAAGATTTTTTTTTTCCATTTTTGAAGCATGATAATTACCTGCTCCACATGAATGTGGCAAACTGTGAGTGCCCATTGCTTTTACTCAAGCATTATACACTCCAAATAATGTTTTTTGTTTCTTGAATAGCAGACCGATCAGACTGCACTTTTGCCATGTTGAATATACTGATGACCCTTAACCCAATTAAGAACCCGTTTATGAAGTAAAGCTAGACTTATCTTTATTTTTTAAGAAAAATCCCTTGGAAGCATTTCCCTATCAAAGATCCCCTAACCATCCAAGGTACCCATAAAAAACTCTAAAAGCACCATCTTAAAATCTTTCAGAAGCTCCTACCATGTCTTGAAGTTCTCCAGTTAGCATTTATATCCATACATGGATTTTCAGGAAATGTTCATCCTGCTCAGGGCCACAGCGTATTCATCACGAGACATGCAACGTGTATGTGAGCGTATTATAAATGGTGTACATTCTGTTTCCCTTTAAGGAAGAATATTTACTGAACTTTAAGTCCTTAAACATTTGTTGTCTTAAGCAGTGAAATGTGATAAATGAGTTCTGTCTGAGACATATTGTGTTTATTTACCTCACAGTCTGATGTGGTATTTCTGCTGATGGATCTTCTCTGAATTTGGAACAAAGTGTAGCTAAGAATAGGTAAGAGAAGTGCCGGAGCAGCAAAGCACTGTGTAGGTTAGACTGGGACACTCAGAAACAACTACAATCCTATAGAAACTGTGATTTGGGATTAGATATTCCTGCGAGGGGCTGTTCAGCAAATGAGTGAGTGAGAAAATTCCTGCTCACTCACGTACACACATGATACACAGACACACACACACACACACACACACATGCATACACACATCAGCCATAACATTATAAACATTTTTTCTCGATACAGTGGCATCTGCCGAGATGTATTAAACAGAAAGTGAACAGTTATTTCTTGAAGTGTTGGAAGCAGGAAAAATGAACAAGTGTAAGGATTTGAGTGACTCTGACTGCAGCTATATTGAGATTTGACTGGGTCTTATTGCCTCAAAAACTGCAGGTCCTTGCAACTTGTGGGGTTTTTCCTGGAATGCAGTGATAATACCTGCCATAGGTGGTCCAAGAAAGGACAACCAGTGAACTGGTAGGAGTGTCATGGGGTCCAAGGCTCACTGATGCATGTGGGGAGCAAGAGCTAGTACATCTGATCCCACAGAAGAGCTACTGTAGTGCAAGCTGCTGAAACTCTTAATCCCGGCTATGAAAGGTGTGAGGATACGTAGTGCATTGCAGCTTGTGCGTATGGGGCTTCCCAGCCATAAAGCAGTCAGGTGGTGTCAATGTGCTGGCTGATTGGTGTATGTATATACAGAGTGCAATTATTAGATGTAGATTTTATATCTTAGCACAGCAATATGAATAAAACTAATCTAGTTTGGCCATACAGTTTACTCTCTGTTTGTGGTGTAATCAATCAGCTACATTGGTTTAAATAATATAATAATAGCTTCCTGTCTTCTTATATAACTTTATAAAGCAACACTATTTAAGAAATGAAAACAATATGAATGCAGAATTATCTGAAGCTCATTATGTAGGCTATTTAATCAGAATCAGAATACTTTATAGATCTCGGAGGAAATTGTGTATTATACAGTAGCACTTGTGTTATATCCAGAAGTCACAAGTGTCACTGTTCATATGCAACTATCAACTGTGCCAGTTATGTAAGTGAGCCAAATAAATCTAATTCCAATACATAAAATATATTTTAAGACCATGTAAATCAAAGATGGCAGTTTTCTCACAAGTAGACATCTATTTTAGCAGATGTATACATGAAGTATATGTCTAGTGTGACCAATTATGCCACCTGCAAAAAGCTAGGTTGTGGGTGTGGAGGGGGGAATTTGGGGGCAGGGGTGTGTGTGTATCCTACAGTATCATTTCATTTATATCTTGCTTTTCACAAGATCTATTAACAAAATTATTTCAATTACCAGATAGCACCAGACAACCTATCAGTTTGTGCAGTCTCCGTGTAGTAAGTATGTATGTGTTTTACTTAACTCCAAATAATGATTTCATAAGCAAAGAATAAGCCCTTGATTTCTACATGAGGACAGGTCCTCTTCTATGGATCCAGCATGTTGTACAGCAGCCCAGAATGTACAAACCTCTAGAAAGCATCTTTCATGTTTTAAATTTGTGGCAAAAGTGTCAAAGTGGCAGCGTGAGTCCAGCAGAAGGCATGAAGATGAAAATAAAATAAGATAAGGTACATGTTTCTCTCTTCGCTGGTCCCTTCTAACAAGTTTAAAAGCCCAAATTATAAAAATTGAGGCTGACACCATATTATTTAACATGGAAACAAAATGGACTGTAAATAAAAAGCAAAGGACTGTAAATGAAAAAACATCTAAGAAAGTAAGAAGTAACTTACATTTAAGGAAGGGGCATTTAGATTCACAAATGTAAGGAAGGGGCATTTAGATTCACAAATGTAAGAATGGGGCATTTAGTTGGGTGAATATATGGAAGGGGCATTTTGTTGGGTGAATGTAAGGGGGGGGCATTTTGTTGGGTGAATGTAAGGAGGGGGCATTTGGTTGGGTGAATGTAAGAAGGGGGCATTTTGTTGGGTGAATGTAAGGAGGGGGCATTTTGTTGGGTGAATGTAAGGAGGGGGCATTCAGTTGGTTGAATGTAAGGATGGGGCATTTAGTTGGGTGAATGTAAGAAGGGGGCATTTTGTTGGGTGAATGTAAGGAGGGGGCATTTAGTTGGGTGAATGTAAGAAGGGGGCATTTTGTTGGGTGAATGTAAGGAGGGGGCATTTTGTTGGGTGAATGTAAGGATGGGGCATTTAGTTGGGTAAATGTAAGGATGGGGCATTTAGTTGGGTGAATGTAAGGAGGGGGCATTTTGTTGGGTGAATGTAAGGAGGGGGCATTTTGTTGGATGAATGTAAGGATGGGGCATTTAGTTGGGTGAATGTAAGGATGGGGCATTTAGTTGGGTGAATGTAAGGAGGGGGCATTTAGATGGGTGAATATAAGAAAAGGGCATTTTTGGTGTATGAATATAAGCATGGTGTCTTTAGTTGGGTGAATGTAAGGAAGGGGCATTTTATTTGGTAATCTACATAGTGGACATTTACGTATATATTTATATATTTTATATATATATATATATAAACATCATACATCTTAGTTGTTTATAGTTTAATGCTGTGTAATATCTGTGATGTAAGTTAGTTCCTGCTAGACCCTACAGTTTATCAGCTATAAACAGCCGTTCTGTCACTTTCTCTTGAGCCTCACTTGCAGATTAAATGCTTAAAAAAGCAACTTGTTCCTGGGAAAAGCACAGTGTCCTTCATCTTGGTGGGAAAAGTTAAAGAAGCAGTTTTACCCTCTGACTGTTGCAGAGATAACACGGGAGACTCCTTCTGTAAAGGTAAATATAAGTTATGATATTCTTTAATATATACTGCACAGTGTATATTTAAATAACAATTTAATGACATTTAGAGTAAAATCTATTTATATTACATATGTATACATATATGAGTTGTCACTATAGAATTTGTCCATAACATATTACACAGAGCTCATTAATAAATAAACCTGTGATTCACTACATTCAGGGCTGTTCATATAGAAAATCAATCAGCACTTTTCATGACCAGTCAGATTAACAGCATTGTGATAAATGCGGGTTAACGTAGGTACTTTTATAAAGCATTTAGTGTTTAGAATCTTTAAATGATGGGTAATCTGAACTACTGCCTGGTGTATAAACACAAACAACAGTCAGAACGTTCCCACTCGCACCTTGCAGTCACAGGGAGCCGTCGCTTTCACTCAACGATAACTCCAACACTGGGGCACTCAACTGGGGGCTTTGTGAGTATCACACCCACTCGGGACCTCTTCAGAGTATTAGAGATTCCAGCCCCTATCCAGGAGTTTGGTTCCAGAGCCTGTGCATGGAGGTGAACCCAACTGTATTTATTTGGTACCGCTGCACATCACACACCAGCTCAGGCCCCTTCCTCGACAGAAAGGTGACATTCCACAATCTTAGAGAAAGTTTGTAAGCCAGGCATTGGCAAGCCCAGGCCGCCTTTGCCTGCCACCAGGTAGGTGGTGGGCCCACATTGTGATGGTTTCTGTGGCGTCTTTATCGCGAGTCTGACCGAGCTCCTGAGCAAAGGCTCGGGCACCAAGCACTTGCTGTGCTTGCTTCCCCCCATGGCCTGGCTCCAGGTTTAAATGCTCATCCTTTCCTGATTAATAACACCTTCAATTTATTTTGTTTTCACAGCTCATTTTCCTGGATTGCATGAAAATGCATGAATTTACTATATAAAACCTCACACTTTTCCATGTACTTGTTTTTCACCAATTGCTTTGATGTCATTTTGCATTCCTCTGTCTTGTTTGTTCTGTCTTCATGTTTTGCTGTTAGCCTAGCCTAGCATAAAATGTTTATTTACTAGGCTTCCTGGTAGTTTTTTTAATATTACTGTATACTACTTGATTTGGCTATTTATTTTATTTAATGTCACTGTTATGCTTAATTAGTGCTCATCTACAGATGAATTCAATGAAGAAAATGTCTAGGTAAGATTAGGTATATCTTTAGCACTAAAGCAGACACTAATAGCTTCAGCACATAGATCACTCACCATGCTGTGTTCAAGATTTACAGGCGATAAAGGGGAAATGTCAACACAGCCCATGTTGTTTATGACCGGCCTTGAAAAAAGCCAGAAGAGACCTGTCTGAACCCACTGCCACCAGGCTATATCTGACCTTCTCTCATTACGGGGCTTCTGAAAAGGTTCCTCCACAGAGCTAGTAAATCTGTATAATGGAGAATCACTTTAGACAGTAAATATTGTTTATGACTCAGCTGCCTTCCATTAAATTAGGAGAATAGATGTATAATATTTTCAGAGTCAGTGACAGTTACGTTTATATAAATGTGTTCCTGTAGCTCTTGTTTGCTGATTGGATACTCTAATTTCCTCACAGGAGTAATTTTTCTGTTGCAACACAAGATGGTAGCAAAGCATGTTGCTGTAAAATGATCATTCATGTTGCTTATTTATCATTAAAAAGTTTATATTACTCTATATGGCCTACATGGTCAGCATGGCAGCATAGTGGTTAGCACGTCCGCCCCACAACAAGCAGGTATCAGGTTCGAGTCGAGGGCTTGGCGAGGTCGTACCTGTGTGGAGTTTGCATGTTCTTCCTGTGCTTGCATGGATTTCCTTCGGGCACTCCAGTTTTCTGCCACAGTCCAAAAACATGCATGAGGCTAATTGACTGCTCCAAATTGCCCCAGGTTGTAAGATTGAATTGTTGTGTGTGTGTGTGTGTGTGTGTGTGTGTGTGTGTGTGTGTGTGTGTTTTGCTCTGTGATGATTTGGAGAGTTGTTCAGGGTGTTCCTGCTTTCATCCAGTGTTGGCTGAGATAGGCTCCAGCCTTCACATGACCCTAGCGGGATTAAGCGTTTCGGCAAATGAGTGGGTGAGAGTTACTGAGTATATATGGCCTACACCCTCTTCACTGGGTCTTTGCATATTTTAGGGTTTTGTCTACAGCTTTATTTTTTACCATTTTTTTAACCGTAGGATACAATACATCAACATCTTCAGGTTTGTATAAGGGTTCTTTCAATATATAACAGTTTATTGTTAGAATGAAGATGGGAATATACAGCAATATCCAATGTGTTTAAGAAGAATAGCTGTTTTGGTGTATACTACATGGGAAGAGTATGATCTGAATGCTTGGAATTAAAAAACACTATGTACAAAACAGTGAAGGAGTTCAACAGGAAGATAAAACTATAGTATGGTTCTAGATTAATCCTTGGTCACATGTATCTCTCTTTTATTTTAGAAGCATAGACATGTAAGAAAAAAGAAGGCTGTCTGGTGATTTTTTAAGGACTCTGGGTAGTTAAAGGTACAGTCACTGACCTTTCTGGTGAAAGAATATTGATATGTGAACTCAACATCTTAACAAATATACACCTCCTTTCAATGCTCCTTCAGAAGCTCCACCCCCAAATTAATGGAACGTTCATTAACTCACTAAAACCCCATCCCTCTACCTTTCCCTGTACACTGTACTGAGCATCAGTATAAACGTCCCCTACCATCCACAGAGCTAAGACTGGACAAACACTTGATTTTTTTTTAGTGCACACACAGAATGGACAGCTCATATATTGTCTATTCTACAGTCATTTAGACAGCTAGTGGACCGTGGGTAGTTACAAGGGTGGGCTGAAAAGTGCATAGGCTGACAATGATGCAATGGTTGAATTTGACCAAAAGTGGCTTATTTTTTTAGCATATTCTCCTCTGCAGTCTACACCAAGGATCTCCTGGATATAAAAGCTCTCAGGTTTCATTGCATTGACTTTACTGCTTCTTAATCAGCCTGTGAACTTTTCAGCTCACCCTCATATTTCCTAAATTTGGCAAAAAGTGCATTGGATTAGAATTGATGCCTATGCCTTTAATGGTTCCTCTAAGCTTTCTAAATGGGTTCAACTTAAATAGCTTCCTAACAGGGAAAAACTCTATTAATGCATTATAAATAGAACACTTAAGGATTTCCCATGAGAGCCAAACTTGGGCCACGTTACATAAACTTTTTACGTCTGAAATCCTACCTTATCAGTTTATGGTAAAAGTTATGACAGAAATTTTGGTATTACAGAAACATTTCTTACAGCACTTAGGGAATAAACTCTATCTTATCTTAGGAAAGGAATTTAGCTATTACACAACATTACTTCCCAAAGGTAGGACTCCTGTGTAAGGATGATATAGACCATACAACATTTACAATAACTGCCAAAAATAGCAGCAGCATTCTTGTTCTGTATGCCAATGAAGATGAGGAATATGAACAAAGAAATAATACAATGATTGAAATTTACTTCAGTCATCGGACACCTAAATTTTCAGAATAATGAATTAAAGGGTATATAATTTAATTTCAAATTTGATAGACATGATTAATGCCTCCAACTTTTCATGGCTATAATTGTACCCGTATCAGTTCTGATACAGTTCTGTCTCCAATAGCAGTCAAATTGATTAATATTTTGCAGTAAGAGCTGTTGATTTTATGGTTTGTCCATTTTTAACAGCCTACCAGTACATTCTAATCGAAGATACAGGCAGGCATGTGTACATTCTAAGCATATGATAGGACATCTATAGAAAAAACAATCTAATTTACAATTATGGTTTGGATTTTTTGGGATTATTTTTGAAGTCAAGACAGAAGATCTGAGATAGGATAGGATGCAACCATGGGTTTAGGAATTGCTTGACCCAATAATTCATTTCTCTCCAACAGTTTATTGTGAGTTTTGTGAACAGTTTCCATTTAAACAGCTTTCTGACTTTGTCCTTCAACAATAGAACACTCTAGAATTTCCCTAGAAATCCTCCTAGCTCCTCCCAGATGGCCAAGCTTCTCATCTGTAGGGGAAAGCCCTGCCACCAAGCCCTGCCAAGGGAAGCTCATTTCAGCCGCTTGTATCTGCAATCTTGTTCTTTCTGTCACTACCCAAAGCTTGTGACCATAGATGAGGGTTGGAATGTAGATTGACTGGTAAATTGAAAGCTTTGCCTTTTGACTCAGCTCCCTCTTCACCATGACGGACTAGTACAAGCTCCGCTTTACAGCAGAGGCTGCACTGATCTGCCTGTCAATCCCCCGTTCCATCCTTTCCTCACTCGTGAACAAGACTCAGTGATACTTAAACTCCTCCAATGGGGAAGGACCTAATTCCAGACCTGGAGGGTGCATTCCACCCTTTTCCGGCTGAGAACCATGGCCTTGGACTTGGAGGTGCTGATTCTCATCCCACGCACTTTGCACTTGGCTGTGAATCGCTCCAATAAGAGCTGAAGGTCCTGGCTTGATGAAGTCAAAAGGACAACAGCAACCACACAAAGCAGAGCCTATGGCTACCGGAACCCCTCAATGCTTTGGCTGTACCTAGAAATTTTTATCCTAGAAATTATAAACAGAACCAGTGACAAAAGACAGGGTTGGTGGACAACCTTCACTGGAAATAGATTTGACCTGTTCTTACCAATGTGGACCAAGCTCTGGCTCCAGTGATACAGAGACCTAACAGTCCATAGCAAGAGGTTCGGTACACTGTAGTCCCAGAGCACACCCCACAAGATAGCCCAAGAGACACGGTCAACAGCCTTCTCTAAATCCACAAAGCATATGTGGAAATGTTGATTGCAGATTGGTCAGACTGCAAGACTACAAAGTCGATCATCTAACTACAGCCTAGGGAGTCCTGGTGCCAAGTGCACTTATGGACACCCTTATGTTTGAACATGGTGTTTGTGATGGACAAACAGTGACGAGCACAAAAGTCTAACAGTGAAACGCCATTCGGGTTCAGATAGGAGAAGCCGTACCTACCAATCACACCCTACAAGATCACACTGTCCTTACCAACATGGGCATTAAAGTCTCCTAGGATGATGAGGAAGTCCCCAGGGGGAGCTTTCTAGCAAATCCCTAAGGACACTGAACTGTCATTTGGTGCATAACCACAAACAACAGTCAGGACCCTTTCTCCCACTCGATGGTGGAGGGAGGCTACCCTTTCATCAACCAAGGAGTACCCCAACATGTGGTCGCCAAAACAGGGGGCAACAAGGATGCCCACACTGGCTTGCTGTCTCTTCCCATGAGCAACACCAAAATAGAATAATGTCCATCCCCTCTCGAGATGGGTCATTTCAGAGCCCAAGCTATGTATCAAGGTGAGTTTGGCTATATATAGGTAGTATCTCTCAACCTCACACACCAGCTTAGGCTTCTTCCCCAACATAGAGGTGACATTCCATTTCACAAGAGCCAGAGTCGGTAGCCAATGATCGGGCCGACAGAACCCATGCTGCCACCCAGCTCACAATGCACCCCACATAGTAGGAACTTGTTACTGCTTTCTTTTTTTTTTTACAGTCAATGCTGCTAACACATACAATAATGGCTTTCAATTATTTGTCAGATAAAATATTAATTGGTCTATATTCATGAACAGAAGATATGTTTATTGTTTTTTGTCTCTGTAAAATTCTTAAAAACAAAATGTCTATTGGTCATCAATAAAGTGATAATGATCCAATTGTTCTATTGCCCTGCAGTTAAATTCCACCATGGACTGCTAGAGTAGAAGCGCTTACTTCATTAACATCTCATTTAGAAGTCTAGAGATTTGGCAGAAATGCTGCCATTATCAGAGCTGTCTCTGTGCCATCATCACAGTTGGTGAGGAGGAGAGCTTTTCTCACATCTACAACACTGGATGAACAGAACAACTATGCAGTCCCAGATGAGTCAATTATGGTCTACTCATAAAGCAGCCCTATGTACGACGGTTAACATTTCTGCCAAATGGTACTTTGAATAATGTGAGAAAAAATTTCACACAACTGAGCAAATGTCACGATACCTTATGTAAGAAGGTAAAGAAAGAAAACAATCAATCAGTCTTTTTACTCTGTCGGTTTTTATCTGATTTGAAGTATTACTTCTGCTTTCTAACTTGTCCACTTAAACTCAAAGATCAAAAACAATATCTCAATAAAGCAAATTATTAAACCTAAAATTCTATGTAGATCTTCAATCTTTAGGAATTTAAGAGTTCTTAACCTTTGAAGAACACTTTTTAAGAGTGGGTGAATTATTCAGTAAGTATAATAAGACTAAAAGAAAAGGCTGTTTCAAGAGTAAAGTATATAAATAGACTCATTGTTGGCTTCTGACTACATTACCTGTCAGCCTTACCATTGATCCATCCATTATCTGTACTGCTTATCCATCAGGGTCACGGAAAATGCGGGAGCCAATCCCAACTGAACAGGTCACGATTCTGAACAGGTCGCCATTCTTGTGAAGGATTAGTCCAAACACAAACCATTCAGACTCACATTCACACCTATGGGCAATTTAGTGTAGCCAGTTGATGTAATGATGTCCTTAGACTGTGGAAGAAAACTAGAGTACCTGGAGAAAATTGACACAAACACAGGAAAAGCATGCAAACTTCACACAGCAGGGTATTTTGCTAATAATTCGAATCTGAACGTTCTTGCTGTGGTGCGACAGTGCTAACTACTAAGCCTCTGTGTCGCCCTGATACTTACCATTACGAAGTAAATACATCTAAATCAGCAACCAGACCACAGAGCTTAAAAGGCCTCTTCATTATGGTTTGAAATATAAATCACACAATATTTCTGCAAGCACGGGTCCATATAGACTCTTATTTAATAGGCAGAATGCTCATAGTTATATTCAGATAAACGTAGTAGTATTTACAAAGTTATTTTACAAAGAAAACCATGTGATCACTGATACGGTGGTGTTTTTATTAAATTTGCAGTACAAGAAAGGAGTCTTGGAGCTTTTTCACCATGGGACAGTCTTGAATCGGTGGTATTAGTAATAACATGGTAATTGAGACGTTGGATGGTGTTATCTTATATTTGCCTTTTATTTGAAACGTCCTGTAACATTAGAAAGAATGTGGAAATTTGGAAAACTGAATAATTTTTGCACGTATGACAAGAACATTCTTGCTTAAAGATTTGCATTTATGTACACTTATCTTTTATTCATGTGGACTCTTAACTTGACGATCACACCCACATGTGGGTTTTCCTCTAAACTAAATTAATAATGGCAGCACAATGGTGTATAAGTTAGCACGTCCACCTCACAGCAAGAAGGTCCTGAGTTTGCATGCGTTTCTGTGTTTGTATGGGTCTGAAGACATGCACATTGAAAGGCTGAAAAATTAGTAGTAATCAGTCTCACCATCAGGATGAGAGCTTCTATACCAAGGGGACCCAGGCGCTGCAATACAAATGGAAGAAATGTGCAGACCACAGGGGAAACACACACACACTTTTGTCAAAATAGTCCATGGTTAGCCTATGAACTTTTCAACCCACCCTCATAGGATACCTAGCTATTGCAGAGAGTGCCTGTAAATGTAAATGTAAATGTGGGTGCGTGTAAATGGTTGTATGTTTACATTTACGGCATTTGGCAGACACCCTTACCCAGAATGATTTACATTTTTTTTAATACAACTGAGCAATTGATGGTTAACGGCCTTGCTCAAGAGCCCAACAGTGGCAACTTGATACTGGGGCTCGAACCACCAACCTTCAGATTAGCAAGCCTGAGCCTTAACCACCAAGCCACCTCCGCGGTAGGTGGAGCTGTTCAGGGTGAACCCTGCCTTCACCCAGAGTCGGCTGGAATGTGCTCTAGCCTCCCTGCGACCCTAAGACTAAGCAGCTCAGAAAATTAAGGAATGAATGGAAGAGTGAGGTGCCCACAAGCCTTTGGTCTTTGAAATGTAACTTGGAGATGGAGGTTGAGAATTTCTTGGAGTAGTGACTTCTCTTTTTTATTTTCATTTTAACCTGGAAAAAATTCAGACATAGAAGCCAGGAAACAGCCTTGGCTATTATATTTAGCAGTCTCGTTTTTCATCCACATGAAGCAGTAAATGTATCCTTCTACATAGTCGAAGGAAAATTAAAAATATATTAACCAATTCAGTGAAATAAGATCGTTGAAGCATAATTGAGAAAGAAAGACGCTCGATGCGACAGGCAGTGTATTGATTATCTCTGCGTCCATCCAAAGGATTACTTTTATCGATTGTGCATAATTTGCTTCTGATTGCAATAAGTGATTAAAAAAAAGTTTTGTAATGCGAGGGAAGTTAAGGGAACGTACAGCACTCCGGAAGTTACAAAAATGAATGGACATGAATGTCCTTAGAAATAAGAGCTGATTTGAATTGCAGTGCGTCCGAGAGCGCATTACGCATCAATGATGCAGCCTTGGGGGAGACGAACTGCAGAGCTGGCTGATAGAGACACTTGTGTGTGTGTGTGTGTGTGTGTGTGTGTGTGTGTGTGTGTGTGTGTGTGAGAGAGAGAGAGAGAGAGAGAGAGAGAGAGAGAGAGTAGTTTTCCGTTGCCTCCCTCTGATGGAACATTCACATACCTAAGAACCTCTCTGTGCTTATACGTTTCGACTGTAGAAAACGCACAGATCAGGTCTTATTGGTGTAACAAGACTATAACAAGTAATTCTAAAGGTTCCAGTTACTGATTCTTAAAAATATAGGATAAGATACCAGGGGGGGAAAGTCAGTAAGTTTGCGTCACCTGAATTAAATCTGAGCTGCACTTGTGAGCTGTGGATGATGATGTAAATATTTTATCCAGTCCAAGTTTCTTGTCTTTTTTTTTTTTTTTGCGTAAATAAATGGAGAATACCACTTCACCCAACCAGACGTTGCCCCCCTGGACGGACCACAGTACAGAATACAAGGTAATCAGCGCTCTTTTGGTGTTCCTGATTTGCGTCCTGGGGATGGTCGGGAACCTGATGGTCATCCTGGTGGTGCTCACGACGAAGCACATGCGCACTCCGACCAACTGCTACCTGGTGAGCCTGGCCGTCGCGGACCTGACGGTGCTGACGGCCGCCGGGTTGCCGAGCGTCGCGGACAGCGTGTACGGCTCGTGGGTGTTCGGCCACGCCGGCTGCCTCGGCATCACCTACTTCCAGTACTTGGGCATCAATGCGTCTTCGTGCTCCATCACCGCTTTCACGGTGGAGAGGTACATCGCCATCTGCCACCCGATCAAGGCGCAGTCCCTGTGCACGTACGCGCGCGCTAAAAAGATCATCCTGGCCGTGTGGCTTTTCACGTCGCTCTACTGCGTCATGTGGTTTTACCTGAGCGACACGCAAGAGCTCGTGTACAGCGACGTGACCGTCGTAACCTGCGCCTACAGAGTGTCCCGGGAACTTTACTTACCCATATACTTCTTCGACTTTGGCGTGTTTTTTGTGCTGCCCCTCGCGCTCGCGACCGTCCTGTACGGACTCATCGCAAGAATCCTGTTCCTGAACGCGTTGTCCCAACAGAAGGCGAGGAACGGACAGTATGGTTCCGGGATCAAACACTCAGTTCAGTGCTCGAGCACCACGGCGGCCTCGCGCAGACAGGTGAGTCTCTCTCGCGCGCGCCCAGGTACGTCGATATCACCCTCTGGGATGTGATCCTGAGCCTTTCTCATGTTGGTACTTGATTACCGTGATCACAGGTGGGGAAAGGGAACTGGTATAGCCGACACGTCAAAGCACACACACTTGACATCATGGGAATTATGTGATCACCCGAAGAATAAGGCCTGCATGAGAAATGTGAACCTGAAAATCAATAAATGTAGCCTCTCGTGTAAGAAATCACTGCTGCAGTATACAGTATAGTGCCTGTGTATGAAAGAGTCCAGTGGTGGCTCTGTGGTTAAGGCTCTGGCTTGCTGATCCAAATGTCGGGTGTTCAAGACCCAGTACCACTAAGCTGACACTGTTGAGCCCTTGAGCGAGGCCCTTAACCCTCAGCTGCTCAGTTGTGTAAAAATGATAAATGTAAGTATAAGGGTGTCTGCCAAATGCCCTAAATGTAAATGTAAATCATGGAGATATACACTGATCAGCACCACCTGACTGGTCTGTGTCTTGGCAGCCCTCATATGCAGCCAGCTGTAATGCACTGTGTCCTGACACCCTTCTAACATTATATATGTATTATATTGCTGCTTATGTTAAAACTGTGTTATATATTACAGTTTCATCAGTTTCTTCTGTGGGATCAGACAAGACGCACTAGACTTCACTCCCCACATCAACATCACCAAGCATTGGGTACCCGTCACATTCTTGATAGTTCACTGGTTGTCCTTTATTGGACCACCTTTATTAAGTACTTACCACCACATACCACATACCAGGAACACCCCCACCAAACCTGTTGTTTTAGAGGTGAATAGTCCCAGTTATCTAGCAATTACACTGTAGCCCACGTCAAAGTCACTCAGATTTACACACTTGCTCATTTCCAGCTTCCAAGATATCACCTTCCAGAACTGACTGTTCACTTTCTGTCTAATGCATCCCACTCCTTGGCAGGTGTGAGTGTAATGAGATAATTTTCTGTTTTTCCATAAAATGGAGTTGTACACGGCCTGATAGTCCTGATTGCAATCAGCCATCTATGATGGGATTGAGTGGAATAACTGTTGGAGGGATATCTACTGTACCTCCACTGGATTATAAGAAAGTTTAAAAAAATATTTTAATTCAAATGTTAAATCTTATAAGGTAATTTTTCCTACACCCCTCATGCGCCTCATCAGCTAAACAAACCCAAAGAAACCGACAAACTGACAGCAACAGGGAGTTTGCATGTTCTCCCTGTGCTTGCGTGGGTTTCCTCCGGGTACTCCGGTTTCCTCCCACAGTCCAAAATCATG
>JAOUQZ010000028.1:5876416-5891237 GCA_028564935.1 Neosilurus hyrtlii
AGCCTCCTAAAGACGTTACAGTCTGTGAGAGCCTGAAATCTTGCTTGTTTGTAGGTGACAAAATACTTATTTTACCGAAGAATTTACCAAGTAAATCATTAAAAATCCTACAATGTGATTTCCTTGATTCTTTCCCCCATTCTGTCTCTTATAGTTGAAGTGCACCTGTGATGAAAATTGGGGACCTCTCTCATCTTTTAAGTGGGAGAACTTGTACAATTGGTGGCTGATTAAATACTTTTTTGCCCCACTGTATAATACTTTACTACACATTACTATAGAAACCAATGCTGCAATCATATACCTCTCCAAAATCAGTTTTACATAACATAAGGTGTAGCATGTATTTAGGCTTGCCTTTTTTCTTATTAAAACAGGTGCCCCAGCCTCCTTCATGGTCCCAGTCCCACATGGATGATGATGAAGCGGAGTCCAACGATGAGGATGATACACACGCTGGTTCTTTTGCTGCTGGCTCTGCCTCCATCATGCACGTCCCCATTTCCCAGGCCCCCAGGAAGAAAAAGAATCAGGCCCAGGGGTTGCAGCATCAAGCGAGGGTAGAAGAAGCCCTTGCCCCCATGGACGAGGTGGACGCATGGGTTCGGTGGATGTCTCTGGCCCTCAGGTCCCTACCCAGGCCCTTATGGAGGGAGTTCTGTGATGAAAGCTATACTCTAGTGAGGCGCTACGTTAGGCAGGCAGACGCACAGCAATCTTCCCAGCAGCAGCAGCACTCTCCTCTCACCCAGTATTCCCACCATCAGCCTTACCAGCCCTACCAGCAGCAGCAGATGCCGACCTCTCTCGCCTTCCCCAGTTCTCAGGTTTTTTTTGTTTGTTTTTTTTTAACTTATGATTTCCCTGTGTTTACATGCTTCGGTGCAAACTTCTGTAAGCTACAGTGGAAACTAAAGAGAGGTGCCCGTTTCTTCTTTTTCTGTTCCAGGGTAACCTACAGACGTCCAGACCTGTGTCGGCGCCTAGGTTCACCCAGTGGGACAACCAGGACCTCAACATGCCAGTAGTCTTAGATTGCCTATCAAGCAGGCAACAACCAAGCCCTGAGTCCATCACTATCAAACCTGAGGCAGGTATCCTTCAGTGACTTTTTTTAGTGAACACACCCCCATGAAGACCTTCACAGCCCTCTTATCTGTGAGCAAGACCACAGCACTGAGCCCAACAACAAGAGTGTACACACTGCCTACACCGCCTCTTGCCTCTTGGTACCCCGCGATCCTGAAGGATACTTCTACATGAGGAGAAATTAGGCTTCTCATATAACCCGTCCGAAGCAGTAAACACACACAGGTGAACTCTTGAGTGCGCGTACACTCACACACCTCCACCCTGTTTCCCATTAGCTGAATTACTGGTGAAACATTGTATTAGAAATTCATATAATTGAGAATGCGTGTGTAAATTAAGGACTTTTATTGTTAGTTTTGCTGTAAATGCATTTTTGATAACTAGCGGTTTATTAATGCTAAACAGACAATGCTAGCGATGTTACCAGTGTTATTGACAGCCTTATCAAAATTAGCATGTATACCAGAGTAATGCGTAAACTCTTTTCTCATTTTCCTAATTTTAAAAAGATACATTCCTGCTTACAAATAGTTTTAGAATTTTTAATCACATGTATCGGAGACTTATTGTTTGTTTGCATTCTGTGTCATATTTTCTTTATGTATTTATTTTAATAGATTTTGCAATCCATAAAATTAATATCCAAATCAAATAAAAAAAAATGGTATAGCCATAGGTGCTGATTTGGAATCAAACAAATTTACACTTTCTTACCCGCCACATTCCTATGTTTTATTTATGAAAAAAGAAGAGGTTTATTTATTTGTTCATTTGTTTATTCATTTATTCAAGTTTACAGAAAATGTGCTATGTTTTTCTCTTTATGATTACTGTGGTATGAAATTTTGGTCAGATCATCAGCTCTACTTAGTGTGTGTGTGTGTGTGTGTGTGTGTACACACACACACACACAACCCCTGACAAAAATTATGGAATTACTTAAAGGAAGTTCATTATTATAATTTTTTTTTAACCTATTAAATAAGTAAACCACAGGTATGGCACAATAATTTTAGTTTGATGGTTAAACACTTTGGCTTCAAAAACATCCATCAATGAAATTTTAATTAATGGCTACATTTTCCAGATAAACAGCAAAAAAAAATATGGCCTCACTCCATGTTCAGGATAAATTACGGAATCACTTTTTATTTTGCATTTCTAAAACAGGGCGGCACGGTGGTGCAGTGATTAGCACGTCTGTCTCACAGCAAGTAGGTCCTAGGCTTGGGCTTTCTGTGCGGCGTTTGCATGTCCCCACGGTGCAAAGACATGCACGCTGGGCTAGTTAGCTGTCACACATTGCCACTAGGCATTTGTATGAATGGTTGTGTGTGTTGACCCTGTGAGCTGTTCATGGTTTTCTCTTTCCATCAATAGACAGTTTTTGTGATGTCATTTCTCAGGATGATGCATCTTGACACAAAGCTAGGAGTTTTAAAGGCCATCTCTAGGAAGGGTAGATTTTTTTTTTTTTTTTTTTTGGTCAATTCCATTTTTTTTCTTCAACATTCAGTGATTCCATAATTTTTACTCTATTAATCTGGGGGAAGTATGCATTGCCGTGAAACGGGGTGAATAGGAACAATAGCAGAAAAAGTATTTCAAGGTGTCAAGTCTATGTTATGGTAGAGTTTGGGTCTTAATATTTTTCATGTATTAAGGTCGTTCAAGACTATTTGTTTCTGTAGCAGAGGTAGTAGATTAACTTTTTTCTTGCAAAGCTATGCAGGGAAATGTTGTCTATGTATTTTACAATAAGTTCTAATGTTGTCAAAACTTTGTTTCTGCAGACAAGACTGGTGTGGTTACAAATAATCCAATCCCTGTGTGACATCAAGGTAATACTTAGACAGAATCTCATAGGAATGTATAAGTTCTGTGATTAAACGTAGTTTATTAATAAATGTTTTCATTTCGGACAAGTTTGAAGTACAACTGGGGTGAATAGGATCACTATTCCACGTGTGTACAAATCCACGGAGAAGAGTGGCATCAATTGGAAATGACCAAAGGTAGAAGACATTGTTTTACTGGAAAAAAAAAAAAAAGAAAAAAGCTAAAATTGCAGAGCCAAAGAAGCGCAAGAGGTGTTCTCGAAGTGCCTGAGATGAAAGGCAGATGGGGATAATCTCCAGAACATTTCATTTTCTACAAGACATTTTCAGTTACATGTAGCCATGCGATGAAAACACAAATTTTGTTGTACTGTACTAATTAGGCAGCACAGTTGGTGCCTTTTTTGTTTAATTACCATCCCAGTATTGGTATCTGTGATTCATATTTCTGCAATATAGCAACAGGTGGTGCTAAGTGTGTACTGTACTAATGAGTTTTGTTAAAGGCTTATTTTGAGCATTTTTGCTATTTTTTAAGTTAATTTTCAGACATTTCTTGCCAGTCAGTTTTATTTTCAGTTTTTGTAAACATGATGTATGAAACTCTAAAACTGTCAGTATTGTAATTTTTAAAGTTTTTCTTTTTAAAAAATTAAATTTGAGTTCCTGTCCACCTCAACATTAAGTAGAATGGAGCCACAAATCATGAGCGTGTGTCCCTATTCACCCCAAATATGAGGCGAATAGGCACAGGTAAATTTTTTAATTATTTTTTTTTGTTATTCTTTTGACAAAAGTTGTCATGTAATTCAAGAGTATTACCAAGTGGCCAAACTATGATCGTGATCTTTTCTACAAAAAACTAACTGCAACAGAATTATCTAACAACCTTGTTGAAAAGTGTCCCCATTCACCCCGTTTTACGGTAATTTAAATCATTTGTTTGTGGGATGTTTTATGAAGCTAAAATTAGTAAATATAGTTTTCTGTCATATGTGATTTGTTTGTTTGCCAATGGGGTAAAATATATAAACGATAAACATCCAAGTGTGATTCCATAATTTTGTCCAGGGCTTGTAGACGTAGAGAATGAATTTTGTCTTGTACTATTTTTGTCCGAGTTTTGTCACTACTGTCTTTCTGCCTGTGTATGATGATGTTATAAAGATTTATATTTTTCTGATTAGCTTGGGTTTATTTCTCTCTGGGACTAACAGTATTAAAATGTTGACATTATGATCACATAAGAAATTGACGAATAGAATTAAAGATTTATGACACATTTCTACATTCAAAGCTACATTTCTTCCAGAATTTTATTAGGTCTAAATACTTTAGGAAAAAAAAAGCTGTTCTGTCCTCGGTGTCCATGCTCCTGGAACAACTTGCCACTGGGGCTCATCTTGATTCAAAACTTGATTTTGGAGAGCTGGGTAGGGATCACTCATGTTTTTGTCGAAACACATTGCTGCACTTATGATGGACTAAGTTCTAATGGTGAATAGTTGCTAGTAGACACCACCCTCCTGTTTGCCAATATGCCAAAGAAGGTTAAGTGCCTTAAAGTCATGATCAGTGAATACATTCTGATACCGGTTCACTAGACTACATCAAAAGTCTAAGACTAAATCAGTCAAAACTCAGTGGGTATAAGTAAGGGTTTTTTGTTAGTTTTTTGCATAATATAGTGCTCATACAAGTACTTTTGAAAAACGTAGGTTTTCAGCCGTCGTTTGACGACACCCAGTGACTCGGCTGTCTGGACATGTAGAGGAAGTTCTACCATCTTGGGTCCATATCGGAGAAGAGTTTAGATGCATGTTTTCCTTGTTCCTTCATGGAACGAGGGATCAGTCCAGCAGTGAGTATCCTTTCCTCGTTTACCATGTTCGGGTGTCAGAAAGGCTCGTCCACTATCGCAGGGTAAAAGCATCATCTCTATGGAAGAAATATGATACAGTGTGGTCATGTGGGAGCTATTTAGGGACTAGGAATCCAGTATTTCTGTTCTGATGTGGACCTTGTTTCAACACTTGTAAAACAGATGACCATCCTGGTGCTCCTGCATCTGCTTAGAGAAATGCATAATCCCATAAAAAAAACAGCAAGTAGGATAATACCGATGTATTTCTTGTAACTGTAGCAACTGTAGGTTTGACAGAATATTAGAGGCATTGTATATGCATTGCATCCATGTTTTAGGTATTCAAAAGCTGACTAAAAAAACCCTCAGGCATCACCATTTTACGAACAGTGTGAGTTGGCCAGCTGGGTCAGGGTTAATAACAAGTACAGAACATTGGTCAGTGTTAGTACTTTGCTTTTATTGCTGCAGTAGACAAAGTTCACTAAAATACAAAATAAGAAACATAAGACTCAATATGCATGACAGAGTAATAAAGTGATAAACACAAGACAACTGCAGCTAAGAAGGGTTTTATAATCACTACAGAGGATTGTTAATTTTCCACTCCATTTAGTTTGGCAGAAAAAGCTTAGCAGTTTAATGTACGAGTGATAACAGGAGGGTATCATATATAACAATCAGAGGATGAAAGGGCAGCATGCCCTAATTATTAGCACACACTCAACAATAGCTCATTGCTTGCCTCTGTGACTAATTATCTTTTTATAAGGACAGGAGGGAAGTCAAGAGACTGCAGGCTTGGAAAAGCTGAAATAATCAGAGTAAATCTGCCATCAAGATAAAGAGATGCTTGAAACCTCAGAAAGAATAATCACACATTTTTTTTCCCCCCAAAGTTCCATTAGTTATGAATCTTGATGAGTCAAAGCTAACGTGCTTCTACTAACACAAGAAGCCATCACATTTTGGTATTTTTTTTTATGCAGACAGGCAAATTATGATTATTATTTTTCTTAAAAGCAGAAATGGGAATCCTGAGAGGCACAACAGCAAAGCTTATTGTCCGGGAAATGCAAATTCAACTTGACCATTCTAAATGCCACAGTCATCATAATTGCTGCTGATCTTCAAATGGTAATGTGACAATCTTCTCTACCAGTCATCATGCCCCGTGTCATATTTTGACTGCCTGGACATCTAACTGATGACACTAATGTAATATAAAATTAGAACAGTCACAGCTTCGATGGGCAGGTCACGTAGTCTGTATGCCAGACCACCAACTCTCAAAGAGACTGTTGTACGGTGAACAGCAAGGCAAGCAGTCCCAAGAAGTGGTACAAAGATACTCTGAAAGCCCCTCTCAAGGCATACAGCATCAACATCACCACCTGGGAGCAGACAGCTGTTGACAGAGGACAGTGGAGGTCAGCAGTCCGCAAAGGCATGGCGGCCTGTGAAGAAAACCGGACTGCAACAGCTGAGCAATGCAGGCAGGCCATAAAGACCAGAGCCAGCAAGTCACCAGCGGCTGCCACCATTCTCTGTCCACATTCCAACATTCCGGGTGCGGATCGGCCTCATCAGCCATCTGCGCTTCCACGCATCCCGACCCCAACTCAGGATGACTAGAGATGGTCTTCCTGGACTCGACGGATGAAAGAAGAAGATAAAATTAATCGATCAGATAGCATTATTACAGATTAAGTATAATATAGTTTTGATCTGTCTCATTGCATGTAAAAAATGTTAAGTCTACCCCATCACTATTTTGCTGTCCCAATTTGTCTATAGGTGTGGAGGTAAGTGTAAATAGTTGAGTGTGTGCTGCCCTGCTGTGGCCTGGTGAGCTGTTCAGGGTGTACCCTGCCTTTGCCCAGAGTTGGCTGAGATGGGCACAGCATCCCTGCATCCCTAGTAGTAAGATTAAATGGTTCAGCAAATGAGTGAGTGAGGGAGAGTTATTTTTTTTCTCTCTCCTATATTTAGGGTAACCTAAACATAACAAATCTTAATTAAAACTTTTTTTTTTCATGATAATCATTAAAAGAATTTTGTTGTTAAATCTCCATATCATAAAAATAAAAAAAACAACAATTACTAATGGGTGGATATACAAAAGAAATAAAATAATAATGTTGTTTAATGACTGCAATTTTGAACTTCACACCACTGCAAGTGTGATAAATAAGCAAATGTATTTGAGCTAATGCACCACCATCTGGTTCTCACTATTACAAGACAAGGTAAATGTCCACTGTGCTATACAAAATCACTTAGCTCTTTGGCTGTTTGCATCTATTGATGTGTACAATGCACTTTAATGCAGCTTAGATATGTATGACATTCCGTGATTTCGCTAACTGCTCATCATAAATCCTTAAATACTAAATCAATAAGCAACAAAAGATTTTCTTCTTTAAATTAATTCATTTCTATTGCCATGTGCAGGATATTGTCAAAACAACATGCCTTGACTGCAATGTGGTTGTTATTTTCAAAATGTTATCTTGGACCTGCAGGCATGCTATCTTGTCAAAACACTAAAAGAAAGAAAGACTAAACACTGAAGTAAATACACTATGTCCAAAAAGTATGTGGACAAGTCTCCTAATTATTGCGTTTAAAGGCTTCAGCCACACCCATTATTAGCAAGTGTATAAAATTAAACACATACCTATGCAATGCTCATAGACATCCAACGTAGAATGGTTTGCACTGAGGGTGTCAGTGACTTTAAACATAGCAGTATTATAGGATGTCTCCTGAAATCCAACCCTACATCCTTGTTATGGGAGTGGGGAAATATAATGCTGGCCAACCGGGCCCTGGTAAAGCTTATTGGACTAATCAACCATGGATATACATCTATTAAAGAAACACTGATATATCGTTACGCAAAGAGTAATAGAACACGACACCATTATACATGATGCTCAACACTACAAAGGATGGAAAGAATGTTTCAATGGCCTATACTCCACACCAGGTTAAAATGGCTTGCATCATAGGATGCCACCTTTGCCACAAGTAAGAGTAATTAGACAAAGTAGTCTATCACTACAATGTGACAGACAACGCAAACTCAGACAGTGAGGCTGCCGACTAAAGTGCTGAATCAATTAGCATATGCAAAGTTACACAAGCACATGAACTGCAGCAAAAGCTGCATGAAATGGGTTCCATGGCTGAGCAGCTATACTGTGTCAGCTGAAGTGGTGTAAAGAGTGGCAAAACTAAAAAAAAAAAAAAGATAATGACTGAAAAGAGGGGAAATCGTAACAACATGACAGTCATAGACATAACACTGATAATGGTGAATTCAGTAGCACATTTGCACCATTGATTTTTCCAGTGGGAACATTTTGCCCATGCTTCCAGAGTCCAAAGACATACACGAGGTCAACAGGCTATTCTGACTAGGCGCAATTTGTGTGTGAATTTGTTAGTTTCTGAGTTAGCCCTGCAAGAGACCAGCAACCCTTTAAGGGTGTACCCCATATGTGACCTCAACTCAACTGCGATTATCTCTAGCTCATTTCCTGCAACCCCAAGGGATAAGTCATATAGATAAAGGATGGATGAATGTATTTTTGAAGCAAAAAACGAATGGAAAACTTTCATTTCATTTTATGAACCTCTTTATTCTCTATTAGGGTCACAGCGAGAATGGAGCCCGTCCCAGCCAGCTGCGGGCAAAGGCAGGGCCTGAACAGCTTGCCAGGCCATACAGTTATTCTAATATCCATGTTTTTGGACTGTGGGAGGAAACTGGTATGCATGGAGGTAATCCACACAAGCATGGGAGAACATGCAAACTTCACACAGAGATACCCTCACCGGGCACAGGGCTCGCAGCCAAGATCTTTCTTCTGTAAAGAAACGCTAACCACTACACCACTGTGCCACCCATGTAGAACTTTAAAAATCAAAACTTGAAGTTTACAGAGTGCATTCTGAGGAGAACCATCACTGCCAGTCGACAGGGATAAAGGACTTATCAAATCAGATTTAAAAAAAAATTGTCATGTTAATGTAGGTCACAGTTTTATTCTTGAATCTGATTAACCCTACTAGACAATGATTACTATGAAGAACATTAAAATGCCAACAAGATGGTAATGAAACAATTTCTATGCATACAAGCCAGTCCAAAGTTCACATAATCAACAACGCTGTGCTGTCCAAATCAGGTCACGGCTTATAATAATACATTCATGCATTTAAATCGATTATCTCCATCAAGGCTCCTCCATCCTCCATCCTCTCCTGTCACAAAGTCTTAATAGCGTCTGCTTGAGATTAACCAGAAATGGTTTCAAACAATCCAGTTTAAAAACAGAGAAGAGCATCGGGCCACATCTATGCTTTAATGGGCGTAGAGATCTGTAGATAAACTAATGCTCTTTCTTAGTTAAACAGTAATCATGGTACACCTGCTAAATCCAAGAGCTGGTAAACGAATTAGATTGGGGTCGTCTACCAAACCTGCATTATACTAATTCAATGTATTCACTGCAGCCAGTGCTTAAATCTCCTGTAAACAAAATAAGGCTTTCACTGTAAAACGCAGGGTACAAGGGGAAAAAAATCAATATCCTCTTTAGCTGTGGATATGAAATTACATTGCCAAAGTCTTTGTATATGTGCAAAGTATAAACAGGCAACACTATAAGCGGTGATTTAAAAAAAATGCAAAGAGAAGACTATCCTGGGAGTGTTATTAGCAATGATTACATTTTTATTAATAAAGTACAACATACCATAAAAAATCATTACCCTCATGATTTAAGGTAGCCCACAAAGGGTGGGGTCAGCTGAACAGGCCAGCCACCCTAAATCGCCATACAACGAGGTCACCCAATCTGGAAACATTTTCTTTAGCACTTTCAATGATCTTCGGGTTGTGTGTGCTCCTGACTATGCCATGTTGGCAACAGAAGACAGTTGGGATTGGGCTACCAACAGACCTTAACACCACCTCTCCTGCCACACTAAATTTCTTCATCTTCTTCCACTTGTTCCGGGATCGGGTCGAGGGGGCAGCAGCCTTAGCAGTGAGGTCCAGACATCCCTCTCCCCAGCCACTTCCTCCAGCTCCTCCAAGGCGTTCCCACCAGCCGAGAGACGTAGTCCCTCCAGCGTGAAATTTCATGTGTGCAATGCTGAATACAACCTGAATTGAATGAAGTTTTATGTATGCAAATAATAATTTGATTATCTTTTATCCTTTTTTAATTTACCTTTGAAATGCAGGAAGTTTTTTTGGGATACCCTGTATATGCACATTCTTCCTGTCACCCTCAAAAAGGATAAAACGGTTTAGAAAGTGAAATGAAAAACAGAGTATATAAAACAGTATCTGGGGTCAGTCAGGGATTGTATATGGCATTAAACGTGTTGAAATGACATTCAATTATATTGGCTGACACTTGCAGAACACTACATGATTTCTGTGAGACCTTGAGAAGTCTGTGTAGGTACTTCTCTCTGGTGAGTTCAGCAATCGAGCAAGATTAAGGTTACCTTTAACAGATATACAACAGTCTCTGTTATGGAACTGGAGCTGTTAGCGTGATGCGTTTCTAAGCCAAAGGTTAAATGTTCACAGTGTGACAAATGTAACACTCATATAGCAAAAGGTTAATCTAAATTCTGACGAGTCAAACAGCGCTGTACTGTTTGCATAATGAGAGCAATCCACTGAAAACCTTACCATTTCTTTTTCTATGCCTACCATGCCATCTTCAAGTCATCTGGTGTGGTATTTTAGAGCACCCGCAGAATGTGCACAGCTTAACCTCAGGTGCTCGATATATCATTACACACACAAGAGCAATTCAACCCCTGGAACATGTTCCCATCTTCAAATATCAGAAACTCTTACTGGTGCCTGAAGTACTAATCGAAATGACATACTGCACTTACCATCACTGCACTTATGTCACACAAAGCTCAGAAGAAACGTTTTTTCTCAGTTGAAATAAGGTGCTTTTTGTCCCTTTAGAAGGTGATACTTGAGACTGGTCCCAGATGATGCCCTTGGCTTTCAATTTATTGCAGGAGTAAAAGTTTTTTTTTTTTTTAATTAAAATGAAAAACATAGACATATTCATAGGAGAAATCCTTCAGTAGTACAAGTACAGTCAAATCAGCTGAAATACATCCAGATTAAAACAGATTTAAAGGAATGGCCTGGATAAAATATCAAGTGTTGGCACTTCTGTCAATGCTAAATTTTGCACTGAAGTTATGAATTAAACATTAATTATGCTATAAAAAGCATCTTTCCTTTCACTGGCTGATTTCCGCTTTCATTTGTATCACCTGTCTTATTAGTTTAATTATTCGTTTAACGAGTTCTGTCAAGCTTCTGATTTCAGTGTTTGCTCCACAAACCTTTATTAACCTGCAAGTCTGTATTTCCTACCCGAGTTACAGTGTGTTTCTTTTTCTGCGTGTGTCTGACTTTCAATGAAAATCTGTTAAAAAGACCACCAGTGAGTTGCCTTGGTTTCAGGTTAATAAATTACATCAGTGTGTATTTTTAAAAACTGGTGTCCTAGCAACAATAATTTTTTTTTTATTACAGTGATCATTCATTCTGTAGTATTTTTAATAGCTTTTTCCATCTTTAGACCACCGACTACACCTACCTGTGTGTCTAGACACTGTATGATTCGACTAGTAAGTTATGTATAATTTTTTTTATAGGAAATAAATATACAACTCCATGTAGTGAGGATAAACACTGAATTGATAGGGGATATATTAACTACCAGCCAGCTCCAGTGCAAAAGCAACATTCAAACACCTTTTGTTTATTGAGCATAAGTGGAAAATAGGTACACTTTCATTTATTCAAACATCTCATATATCTATTTCTTTAATTATTTACTTTCAGTATGAACATATTTCTGGATGTTAAAATGAACAGTCTCTCATTAGTAGCCCTGAACCCCAGGACAGGATCGTTAGACTCCAGACTGGCTAACTGGTGCTTGGCAATCTGGCCGATCTGGCGGCCTTGTTTGCGATTGAAGAGCACTGTGTCCACAGCTGATGGCTGGCGATAGATGAAAACACGCCTTACACACTCTGCGAGAGCTGCGTATGAGAAATTAGGGGCACACGTTGCAAACTTTTTATCCCTCTTCGAAGCCTGCACATAACCTGAGACAACGCATAACAAAAAAAACATCAATTGTTTGTTATAGACAAACATGACTTAAATAAACATCAGTGAATTATGCTTATAATTAGAATGTAATTTCTGACAAGTTGATGTTAAAGATAATGGCTGTCAATAACATAACTGTATGATGCTTAGATACAGAACATAATGAGTATTATCTTCTTCCTTCAGACTGTTATTTCTGACACACAGATAGACAAGACGTATCACAATGCTCCTTGTTTCTCCTTGGCATAGCTTGTCATTATACCAGTTGCCGATGCCACTGCATGCATAACGTTGCTTTCTGTGTAAGTTTGTACACCCCATGGATTTAGAATGGGAACTGTAAGAATCTGTACCACTGTCTTAAAATTTATCTTTATATGCAACATAGACATAGACAACATATCTAAAATATTTTTGCCATGACGCGCTTTGTCTCCAGACCTGAGCCTAAAACAGATCTTCATTCAGAGTTAGAACAGAGACACCAGGAGGAATGTGGAGACGAGAAGCCAAAAGCCGTTCAGAGAATTCAAAAGCGGTCAGAGAAAAGTAGTTCATTTATTCGTCCACTTTTTTCTGAGCAGAGCCTCTCAACAAACACCACACACACACACACACACACACACACACACACACACACACACACACACACACACACACACTTGCAACTAGGCGCAATACTGTATAGCTAGTTAACTTTGGGAGGTTTTAAAAATATTTTAGGTACTCAGAGGAATCCAAGATTGACACAGGAAAAAGCAGCAAAGAGACCCAACACAGACAGCAGCAAGAATTGGGAACCCTGGAAATTGTGAGGTAGCAATTCTACCTGCTCTGCACCAGGTTAAAGCCAGTTATTAAAAGGAAATTAAACCCAAACTTGATAAAAGCTAGCAGGCATAGTTAAATGTCTGTTTCTATTAAATCACACTGTTTCACATGGTTATCTCATGTCTCTGCCGGGAATACGGAACTAATTTTACATATGAATACATGGCATGGTATTGTTTTAATGTATGTAAATTGAATCACATATGACTTGTGGATGTGCCAAATTTTATTCTATTCAGAAGTTAAACAGTTTATATCAGATTTGCGAGAATAATATCTGTATACTGTTATTACTGCTATTAACTGGCCTTACACAAACTGACGAATTCATGTCCGGTTCCTTTGCTTTCGCACTCTCTTGAGAGAGAAACAGCAGCCTTATGAAACTGGCTAATGAACGGATTTTAGGATTGTAAGTAAAAACCACCTGATAATAAAAATATACACATGTTTGTGTGCTACAAAAGAGTTTGGAACGCTTCCCTTTCATTTTACTTCAAAGAATGATAGAAAGGGGAATGCAACTATTAAACTGATACTGATTTATAATTTTCTTCTTCGCTTTGGATAAGATGTTTGGCTGCACATCTACTCTCAACACTGCATAAAAAAAGACATTGCAGGTTATATAATTTTCAATGTAATCAGAATTATCTTGTATTTCCTATTAAAAAATCGATACAATGTTATTAAAACTAATTTCAGACACCATTTTACTAATTAAAAAGTTACGGTATATTACAGTATGTTCAAACCAAGATAAAAATAGGATGTACTGTTACGTAAGCATCACACTGGCATGTAATATTTCACAGACGGGTCCATACTGGATGTAGAAAAGTGCCAGGTTTCACTGTTGCACAACCGAAAAGTTACTACAGTTCCTGTAATGAAGACATTCTAATATACACATCAAATCAAACATTTTGAGTGATTTCATGATTGGAGTACCTTTTTATCCCTAAATTCTTATCTACCAGGCATTTAGCACACTATTCTGTTAAATGTGTAGAAAAGGTTTAAAGTAACAAAAATTAGTTGTTGTTTTTTTAACCATATAGTATTATTGATTCATTTTCTGAACCGTTTAATCCTTACTAGGGTCATGGGGAGGCTGGTGCCCATCTCAGCTGACTCTGGGCGAGGGCAGAGTACACCATGGACAGCTCGCCAGGCCATCACAGGGCGCATATAGTATTAGCAGATGCAAAATGTTGCCAACATTTATGCTAATGTAATGAGGACATTAAAAACATTCTAAATAATTTATTCCCTTCTATAATTGGGTGATAATTTTGCACTTTAAATCTAATATTGGCCGTCAACATGTAAAAATTTGAGAAAATACATTTCTCCTTCCTATGATCTTCAAAAAAATTAGATGATGCAACCTCTCGTTCAGCACGTGACTTTCTTTTCAGCTAACAGTTTGGTACTTAACAAAAATGCTTTTTAAATCATTTAATTTTAGTATAATATAAACATAAAATTAATAAAATATTAAATCTTATATTTTTATTTTAACAGAAATCTATCTAGGTATAGATATAAATATAATTTTTTCCCTAAGGAGAAACACAGAGGTGATGATGACAAAGAAATATTCCTTGATAGATCACGAGAAAGAAACCTTAAGAGGGAGCAGACTCAAAATTGAACCAATCCTTTCCTTTTATGGGTCATTACTCTACCACAACTACTTACAGTAATGTGAAGCACTGCTGTGTGTGTTGAGCAGATCTCCTACACAAGCATCAGGGTCATTTTGGAGTTTATTAGACATTTATCTTTTATAGTAATTTGTAATTAGCATACAGAGTACATAATATTATTTTTCATAACCTATAACGGATGAGTCATGGAAAAGAATGTTGTAAGTGTTAAATGTCTCATCTCATCTTCTTCCGCTTATCCGGGGCCGGGTCGTGGATAATCCAGCGTGTCCTAGGTCTTCCCCGGGGTCTCCTCCCGGTGAGACACGCCTGGAACACCTCCCTAGGGATGCGTCCA
>JAOUQZ010000028.1:5908259-5925873 GCA_028564935.1 Neosilurus hyrtlii
TAGATATATATATATATATATATATATATATATATATATATATATATATATATATATATATATATGCTGTGGGATCTAAGTTTTTGAATTGTCATGAATAACCCAAAGATTTATAAATCATTTTGTTTATATTTAGTTATATAATGAGGTCTATTGTCTCCACCTTATGCTTCTCTGTGCCTGTCAGTCCCCATAAAAGAGAACTGAACCTCTTTTGACATAACTTAAGAACTATCATAAAAGGTGAAAAAAAATAATATTTAATTTAAACATCCACAGACTAGTATATGGCCAGTACAAGCAGCATGCTTATATTCATTTTAAATCAATAAACACAGGGTTTTCCTATCAACCGACTGCTGTACTGGCTTAGTTCAACAGCACCCTCTTGACACCAGGCTTCCTCACATTTCACTTTGTAATTCTAATAAAAACTAACCAAGGTTTAGTCAGCTAAGTCTATAATCTGCCCTTAAACACCATCATGCTCACCAGAGTTGTCGACAGTAACCCATTCCAGCATGACGAAAAAGCCACTGCCTCTGGTATCATCCAGATCTTTTTGGACACCTAGCAGCAGAAGCTCGATTGTATGAACCCCTGCCTGGACGTGGGAAATGCTGTTCAGGATGGTGAAGGGCTCCCCAAGTGACTCGTCAAACATGGGCTTGTTTCAGGAAGAGTAAAATTATCAGATGATTAGAAATCACATTTTACCACATTTGACACAAATCTCACAATCAGCATGCAGTCTCAAGGCTAACATCTAACAAGGTCAATACACTGAATGAAGCTTTTCTATAGAGATAAACACTGGCTTATATTTGACAGATTATATATTGTTCGGTTCTGTGAAATGCCATTTATTTTTTAATGAATGGCATTTAGTCAATTAAGTCCAGCAAAAATGTTATTTAACAATTATTTTCAAAAGCAAGGAGGATGTCACTAAATAGTCCCTGAGATAGAATGTCGAGGAGACTATTCAATTCACTGATATCCACCAACCTAACTAGTAACTGTTTTAGGATTTACTATATAGGAAGATAAAAAGCAAACCAAATCAAGGTATTTTATTTGTTTATTTGTACATATTTTAAGCAGGACAGAGGCAGGTCAGGTAAGCTCAGTGCACTCCATGCAGGGCTAAGCACTGTGTAGCTGATAGCGTCTTTTTAAACCAGTTTTAGTATATACTATGCAGTAATACAAGGAAAGCAAACTAAAATGACATTTTTATGTTTATTTTTTAATTTTTAAACTATAACCATGCTCCAAATGACCATGTCAAACCGTGAGTGTCCATCGTTTTCATTCAGACATTATCCCTATGGGATGCTGTTTGATAATCCCCAAAAAGTTTTGCCTTGTAGCATATATTAGTAGTTTATATTAGCATAGTAGATGCACCAGAAACCAAACAATCAGTTAAGTAGAAGCCTTGAATCGCCTTATTTTAAATTTTCTTAATGGTACGTTTAAACTAGGATTACTAGATGCTAGGAAAATTTATTTATTTATTCAGTCCTTCAAATTGTATCTACCAGTCTTTTATAAATTCACTGTGTAATAAGATTACAGGGCTAACATCCAAGCTGTCTGAATACAAATTCCGATTTCTTAGCATGTTGTATAGGTGACCAGCTGGGCAGTTTGATACCTGCTGAGATTTTAATGCATTAATAATGTTTTTGTTATGTAAATTATGTTTTTGTATGAATATTGTAGATATGTTACATAATCATCTAAAATTCAAAAATACAGGAAGTACACACACATGTACCAATTATAGCACTAACAAAGAATTAGGCAATGCCTTAGGGCGGCGCTTCTAATAGATTTTGATATGTGTTCGATGCTGGTGTTGTAAGAGTAGCACAGCTCCTTTAATGAGGAAATAAAAAAATATATGTCCCCTGCATTTCCAGATCTGGTCCTGTGATACAAATATCTCATTTTCCATGCCAATGGGGCTCTGCTCAGGAGCAGAATTATTATTTTTTAATCATTTTAAATCATCATCCTTAACATCATCAACTTTGTTTGTGTAACACCTTTCATACACTAGTCAAGTATAAAAAAAAATAAAAAAAAGTTTTAATATAATGGTTTAAATAAAATAGTAAACTAAGCAAATAAAAATAATAGCCCTGTGATGGCCTGGCAAGTTGTCCAGCGTGTACCCCACCTTCGCCCCATCAACAACAACAACAACTAATAATAATAATAATAATAATACCAAGAATGTTATTATCATTATTATTATTACTATAGTAGAGACAGAAACAAGAATATGACAAAATTAGAGATTAGTTAATAGCAAGTGTCTGTACCGTAGTTATAGTAAAACATGCCTCTGGAATATTTCCAGTGTCAGTTAGTTTTGACATGTGAGAAATACTATATCTAAAGTTGCTTATATTTCCTCATAAAAATGTTTAAAAAAAAGAAGAAGAAGAAGAGAGTGCACGAGAGGGACAACTTTATTAATATATCAAAGGTTTTTCTCTTACTTCCCACTTCAGTTGAGAGCACTCTCCTCTTTTTCCAGTGCGCAACAGGGTCAGAGTTCCAGCCCCATCTGAGAGAGCAGCCCAGGTAGCTGAGGTCAGACTCAGAGAAGCACAAAGTGTTTCACCCTCATTTGAGCTGGGGTCAGAGGTCATCCGGAACACCTCTCGAGGTTTCCCCAGTGCTGTGTCCTGTAATAAAAAATTGTTTATTCTACCATTCTTTCTCAAGGGATGTTTGCTGAGACTTTTTGAACGAACAATCGTTTTGTTTACTACGGTTCAAACTCCGACTGCTCAGCGTCAGAGGAGATTATTATTATTAGCTAATGATAAACACTACCAGCTCTTCCTCACAGTTCTGTGGATTAGAACCTGGAGAGAATCAAGGATTACTTGTATCATATAACTTAAACACTTTGTGACATGGTGTTCTGTCCTGTTGCTAGGCATCAAAACAGCCAATCACGTTTCTGGGTTCCATGACTCACTGCGGTGTGCAGCGTGCTGATGTTTATGAAATTAGAAAAGCAAAAATGTTCTCCTGCAGATTTGAAGCACAGCATCCCAGATCACTGGAAGAAGCACAGAGAGTTTTCACAGTAACTCATTACTCTAACTCTCACTGAGAATAAAATGTCACAAAATTATCAAGGGCTACATCTAATGAATTAAATAACACGTCACTAATTGCAAACACAACGTCTCTGACAATCTCCCGCTGCAGGAGTTTATGCCAATCAACTGAGACTCTCAAACTAACAGAAGGTAACGGTATTTTAAAAGTTGTTTTTTGTTTTTGTTAACAGATTCTCTAGATGTGCTTTGTGGCTATATGTCTTATCTCTATGTCAAACTGGGTATAACCAACCGCACTTCATGTTATGAACTATGAGGTTTCTCCTACATGGTTTATATTTTTATTTGGTTTCACTCAAATAAGGATGGGTTTCCCCTTTGAGTTTGGTTTCTACCTCATGTGAACTGAGGATGTTTTTCCTTGCCACTGTCATGAGGGATACGGAGGAAACTTTAAATTTTGTTGTACTATGTAAAGCTGCTTTGCGACAGCGCCAATTGTAAAAACTGCTGTACAAATAAAACAGAATTGAATTGAAACTGTTTATTTTTGATTAATCGAATGATGTGTTCAGTTCCAAGCAGACACATTAAAAACTTAAGGGGCACCCTGACTACAAGGTACCTCTGCCAAACAGCATGGATGATATAGCATATAGGCCCTATATGCATACTGGTTTTAATTTCCCATGTGCTTGTCTTATGATATGCAAGTCCTTATATGGTATCCTATTAGAGTTCCAAAGTAACTGCATGTCTATCAACAGTTGATTTGAAGTTATTAGCACTGAAAATCCTGTAAAATGATTTTGACCTTTTAAGGTCAACAGTAATTTTCTTGGTTAAAAATCCATATATGGGTTTCTAGCAGTGTTTCATGGTAACAGCATGTCTATCGACACTCATTTCGAAGTACCCAAAATCCTGTGACCTTGATTTTGACCTCTAAAGGTCACTTAAGATTGAAGGGAATTGTGTCATTTGAAAGTGTGTATACGGTTTCCTATCTGCCCCTTATTGTATCTATGGGTCTATGTAATTTTGGTTCTGAGGTATAAGCAATTTCATTTTAATATGAATATCACCCAAACTTTGTGACCTTGCTCTGATCTTTCAAAATCAAATCACTCTGAAACTCCGGTAGTAGTATCCACACCAAGTTACAATTCGTGCATGAGTGGGGTATAACATGTGTACGTTGTGCATGCTGTGTAAAGTCAACAACGTAGTATTTGCCAAATATTGCACTGTTTCCTCACATTTCCACAAATGAAGAACTATGACCAGCTGTGTAATCTTAAAGTAGCAGTGTAACAGCATGCTTCCTCACACAGTCCAATTAATCAATGAAGAAGTTCAATGCCAACAGTTTTTATTGTTGATGAAGGGTCTGTGCTTTTGATGATTATCTTTTATTTTATATTTTATTAAATAATCAATACATTTTCTATTCTCAGCATTATTTCATATATTTATGTCAACATCCTTCTGGCCTACATGGCAAGACTAGACATCTCCCATGCCTGTGTGATTTACATTTTCTTTTGGCGTCTGCTGAATGTCATAGACAAATAATTTCTTATCATCTGCGCAGACACTCATACTTTACCTCCCCTTCAGCTATATATAAATGTTTGTGACCATAATAAACTTAGATGAAGCTTGCAATCTCTATTTGAGTCTCGTTTGTTGGCTGAATCCCCAGATCGGTCCAAGACCAGGGACTCTCTCAGTGGAGTAAGATCGGATGTAAGGGGCTGAATTTGATCATTTCTAACAGTTGATTTGCTATTTCAGGCATAATTATGGGCAGGTGATCATAACTTCTTTACAGTTTGATAATATGAAAACTTAAAACACATGCACAATAATCACAATAGTTGGCATATGTTTATGAAAGAGGGTATACGTTCTTATAATATGTATTACTGTATGAAAATGTTTGTGAAAGGTAAGAAATAAAACACCTGATGTTAGAATGCACCCTAATGCAAACTGAAGTTACTAGAATTCTGGATATTTTCAAACTTTACATGGGAATTAATGGGAACAAATTGGAAATTTGCTAAGCTGCAGGTTAACCTATAAGCAGGAATTTAAATGTAGTTTTAAAAGAAATCAAGCAATAAAATCTTGGTTCAAAAACGCAGATTTCATTTAAATTCATTTGAATTATTTCTCACCCCTTACATGCACCGTGAGTTCCTCCATCACATGCAAAGATAATTAAGTCAAGTAAGTTTTGAAGATATTACTGGGTAAATACTGTAAATTTTTCCCCTACTGCATTAGTTTAACTATCAAATATTAAATTAAATAAATCAAAATTTAAAAAGTTATTAGAAATGTTTACATGAACGTCAAAACAAAACAAAAATGTTTATATTTATTTTTGCATATGATACGAAATTGCATAAATTAATTCAATTCCATTTAAATGTTCAGCTAATGTCGTTAATTTCAACATATTCCCGCTGAAATTCCCATTTACAAAATATTCCCAGAATTCACATTTCCAAATAAAAAATTTCAGATTTCCAAATATTCCCCATCCTAAAGTTCACGGAAATCTTACTTATTTATTTGTTTGTTTATTTATTTATAAATCCCCTTTTTGCCCAAAGCTATTTTCCCCACAATAACGTGTCCTGAAGAGTTGTACTCTCCACCATATTTTCTGTAAGAATATAAAAATACGTGGATATTGAAGACACCTCATCACCTGCAGAGACATGTGACTGGCTTGATTCACTATTATGTTTTTTTCCCCTCCACCTTGGAAAAAATAAGCTCAGTCCACACGATAATCATTAATCACTGAGTGATCACAGTAATCATTTGAGAAAGCAGCTCTTAGCAGCCACTAACCTTTAGTCAACATGTTTGCTACATTATCTAAAGGACAACATGTTTTTCTATTCACCTTTTTTTTTCAGTTTTCTCCAATCACTTCACGGTGTAAATTACGGCCTGTTTCGAACTTCTGATCCATTCACAGAGAATAATGCACGAATACAACTCAGCTCCATAATTAGTGTATAATTACAGCATTCATTTAACACACAGGATAATTTCACATTGTTAGGTATTTTAACATGAAAAACACACAAGAAAATTAATGTTAATTAATATTATAAAGATCAGTTCCGAACTAGGCTGCATTTTTAAACAGCTGCCTTACCTTATCCACTGAGATGTGTATTTTCCTGTTGGAGATTATTACTAATAAAATGATCTCATAGCAGTGACACATTTGTGCAATGTACAAAATACTCCCAAACATTTACTCAGGAGACGCTGCTCTCAAACAGTCATTTTTATAGGATACAGTAACACAGCACTTTCAATTTCAATTATAAACAAAATTACTAAGCAAGTAAACTTTTAGGCAAATATCTGACTGCTTAATGAATTTCAGTCAACAACAAATACATCTAAACTCATGTTGTGTGTTAGTTGTCAGTTTTATATGGCAAATACATGATTTTAACAGGCAACATTAATTGTGTGCGCCACCTAGTGGTAGAAAGAAATCACACTAGAAGAACATGTAAAGGCTATGAAAAATTCAAACAAAGGAATATGTTAAGTTGCAATAATGTTTTATGATTGATACATTTTTACATAGCTTGGATATCTTAATTAATAAAATTATAAAATAATATATTTTTAACCTTTTTTCAGCTTTTTAAGTCTATATTTGTTAGGCTTTTTTGTTTAGAAATCAAAATAAGCAACATATATGACTTTTATCTATCTATCTATCTATCCATCTATCTAGGCATTACGACTGAAGAGAGAAACAAAGCAAGTATCCATGAGGTGACTCACTGTATTCAAAAATGTTGTAAAGTTTATTTGTTTGTACTACATCATCCTGTTCCTGGTGATCTACCTTACTGAAGATGTTGACTCCAACCCTAATTATGCCCACATGACCAGCCAATCATCTAATTGAGACTTGGAAATGAAGTCTTAAAAGCAATGACTGGATGTGTCCAATGGGCCCCATTACAGATGGAGTTAAAATCCCTGTACTACATGCTGTGTATCACTATAATTAAAAAAAATAATTATTCACATTGATATCAGAATAAAACTTCATACATTCCATGCATCCATCCTTCTATTAGTCCCTCAGTGAATCACTACAAATCTCACGTTTGTATGACTTGACTACTTGCTCAACTCAAAAGCATATTTTACGATAAAGACTCTTTCAAAACCTTCAGCTAAAAAAACTTTACGCTCATAGAATTCATGTTTCCTCCAACAATCTTGAGTAATGCTGATCATTAGTCATTACATGGTGCTGAAAATACTCACCAGCGTGACCTTTAAATTGAGTAATCTTCCCTTACAGTCGATAAAGTAAACACTCTCTTCATACCAGGGATCAAGGTGGAGGTAATTGTACATGCCGAATGCCTTCATGTGGTTCAGTGTGTACTGATTGTTTTGCAGTTTTACCTCAGCCACGGCTAAACAAAAGAGAAAGTAAGATTTCATATTATAATAATATATACAAAGACGCCTGATGGTCAAAGTCTCAAAATTAATACTAGGGAAGCACCAATGACTTAAAAGACATTAACAGCCATTGATCAACATTAGCCATATTAAATTAAGTGCATTAAGAGATGAAAATCTGTGATGTTTTATTAGACAAAAAACAACTTGTCATGTCGCCAAGAAAAAAAAAGAAAGAAAAAAAAGCCCAGACAGTGGAGACTCCTTCAATGAATGTTAAATAAGCTCTGCTTAGAAAAAACTTCACAACACCAAGCCATAGGAACATATTGTTTTACCAAGAATTCAGGACCCACTGTAAGGTTTTATCAGTTTAACTAGGAAAGAGTCTGGGTTTAATGTTATACTCGCTCCATCACCCATCCCTCCATCCTTTTTCTACTGCTCATCCGAGGTCGGGTCGCGGAGGTTACAGGTCTTGGAAGAAACCCAGGCATCCCTCTCCCCAGCAACATGCTAGCTCCTCTTGGAGACCCCGAGGCATCCCCAGGCCAGATGGGATGTGTAATCCCTCCAGCAAGTTCAGGGTCTATCCTGGGGCCTCCGCCCAGTTGGACAAGCCTGGAACACCTCTAAAGCAGGGCTCGAAATTCCTTCTTTAGCGATTGCGCAATGCAAGTAAAATTTCCAACCGTAAGTCAAAGTTGAAGCAAGATTGCGCACTAGCACAAGTGTGCCGAAGGCCTGCTGGACAGGTGACTGGAGTCCTGTGCGTTGTCTATTTTCACTTTCATATATAAAAGAAAATCTGCAGATTTCCTACATACTGCCATCTCACATATGTATTACATTAGAAAAACATAATACTATTTCTAAATATAAATGGCTGTTCCAGTGTCAGTGTACTTACTGCTCAAGCTGCTTTTCACAAGAGACAGAGGAACGTGTATCTCAGATCCGTTGCACTGGCTTAGAGAGAGCTACACCATTTTGTGCTATGATCTCTGCCCCATTCTTTGGGATGTATTAGAGGGGACATATAAGACATATACATATATAGGCTTGGCAGTAAGCTATTCAGTTTACTCAGTGAACTGCTGTTTTATTCACCTTTACCTCAATCACAAATTCAACCTGTATTTTCCACATAATCTCTCCACTGATAAGTTTTCCCTTATCAGAACGAGTTGGAAAGCTCAGCTAGTCTTTTACACATGTCCAAAATTAATAATAAAATCCCCAGGTTTAATTATTAAAGACCTCTTCAGGGTAATTATGGTCCAGTCTGACATGGAATGAGCACATCACAGAGGAAGGTGCAGGGTTTTACGCGCAGCTCCGTGCTCACGTCCGTGTCTTAGCTTCAAACCAATAGTGCAAGTCGAAATAGCGGGCGTCCAATAAGGAATACACAAATAATTCAACCGGACCCACTGGATTCGAGACAATCAAATGCAAGGTACATGTAAAATGTACATATACAGAGGAAAAAAGTGTAAAAATAAACAAAAACGAAAAAAAGAAATCAAAAAATAAAGCACATGCATTTGCTTTATTTAAATTTTAAGGGAAGTTTTAATTATATATATATATATGAGCTGAATAAGCAATTTCTCATGATAGATTCGGCGTCGCCCTATGTGTCACTTTAAAGTTGGGCAACGGTAATGATGACATCATGAGGACATGAGGTTCCTGCTTCTTTTAGTGGTTCTCCTGCTACTCAAAACCAGTCTGAAAGCCCTGTGCTTTATGTGATCATTTCCTCTTACTGTGTGTCCTTTAACCTGCTTACTGACTTGTTTGCTGATCAAGAAGCTGAATATTAGCAAGGATGCAACAATAAAGGTAAGTTGCAAGCTATTTCGTTTTGACACAAGTAAATTTTGCTGCAAGCTTTTAAGATTTTCAAGCCCCATAAAGAGAGGCAACACAGAGGCATTCTAATCAGACGTCCGAACCACCTCGACTGTCTCCCTTTGATGTGGAGGGGCAGCGACTCTACCCGAGCTCCTCACCTCTATCTCTAAGGCTGAGCTCAGACACACTTCCAAGGAAACTCATATCAGCTGCTTGTATCTGCGTCTCGTTTCTTCTATCTCGCTCCATCAACCAGTACTGATAACAAAAGTCATGTAAAAACCTTTACATTGTGCCAACCTGCTTTATGGAGTAAGGTACTTTGTTTAAATATAGAACACATTTACCTAGACTAGCTTAAACATAATAACAACAACATCATTTATAATAATAATAATAATAATAATAATAATAATAATAATAATAACAACAACACCAATAACAACAACAGTAATAATAACAACAATAATCATAATCATAATAATAATAATCATCATCATCATAATAATATCCATAATGATAATTATTTTTATAATAATATCAACACAGTCTACACAACATCTGTTCTGACAGATATCAATAATATTTATGTGCATCTCTCACCTGCATCCAGTTCTACACTGTAGCATGGGATTGCGTCTAAGGAGAGTTTGTAACTTTCAAAGCTGGGATCCAGCAGATTTCTGTTCACTTTCAGAGAACAATTCGAATAAGCCATGTTCCTTATACAGCTGAAATATTACTTAAACTGGGGGTAGATGGAATTAAATCAAAATTAACGAACTGCAGGCTAATGTCTCAATTACATTCATGCTTCCTGTGGGAGCTTTTTGGTCGGGCCCCTCATTTACGCGCTATGAACCCTGGGAAATGTAGTGTTAGCTGTGTGAGCTGTATTTTAATACTGTGTGTTGTGAGTTTATTCGTCACTCATAATTCTTTAAATAACTGAAAGGAATAATACATTTATTAGTTATTGTGACAATTATTTACAAATGTTGCGATTTCCTTAAATGATCTCGCTGATTTTTATCACAGTAACTCGACTTCCCATGATGCATTAGGGTTGAAGCGGAACTTTTAAATCAAGTGTTTCCCTCCGGCAAAGATATGAGGATGCACTGTAGTGAATATGTTTTGTCAGTCATGTAAATAAACCAGCACTTTAAAAAGCTCAGAGGTACCATATTAATAAAATAAAGTGTACATTGTAGTAACTCTCTTTTATTTTTAAGATACACAAGAACACCGGCCATGGCTTAAAATATTTATGATGATAGTGAAGTTGTGTGTGTGTGTGTTACCATCAATTATAAATAATATTACTAATATCAATCTTACAATAAACAGTTACACAGAAAACTAACTACCCAATTCAATTTTCAGTTCAATCAAAATCAACTTTTATTAACTAATAATAGTATTCAGCCAGTCCGCCTCACAGCAGGAAGGTCCTGGGTTCAAATCCCAGGCTTGGATGTTTCTGTGTGAAGTGAAGTTTGCATGTTCTCGTTTCCAAGTTGCTTGCGTTGTAAAGTTCCTTATCTGAAGCCCAGAATTTACCCAAATATTTCTAACTATGATTCTTGGGCAGCACGCTGGTGTAGTGGTTAGCACGTTCGCTTCACTGCAAGAAGATCCTGGGTTCAATTCCTTGGTTATCTCAAATTGCCCCTGGGTGTGGATGTGAGTATGAAAGGTTGTGTGTTGCCCTGCAACGGACTGGCGAGCTGTTCAGGGTGGCCTTCGCCCAGTGTCAGCTGAGATGAAGCCTTCAGCCTCACTGCAACCATAACAGGACAAAGAAGTTCAGCAAATGACTGAGTGAAAGACTGAGTATTCAGCCAATCTTAACTGATAATGGAAGATAAAACACATGGGCTATTCACTAGCAAATGGGCACCTTTAAGTACCTAAAGTCTCTTTACTGGACTCTGGTCAAATTAACATTGATGGGTCAGCAATCCACAGGCACTGTATTGTTCTGTTGGCAAAACTTTTTTTTATCTATTGTTTTTTGTACACGGTGTGTAAGCCTTCCTCTATGTTTTGATGATGATGTCATGGCACATGAGCATCTTGGACATTTTGATATCTGGTATCTGAAACCAAAAACAAACTGAACTGATAAAACGTACGTCCTTTCCACTATTGTATGTGAGTGAATTATACTTAGCTAGCAAGATTTTAGATGTCTGCAGAGTGATTTGTTTTGCCAATTTAATTGTTTTTGTTATACTTGGCAGTATACTTAGCAGAACTCAATTTTGAATCAAACCGTACTTTTTGCAATTCTTTAAATTTCTAGATTTCTTCAGTTGTAAGCCTGTCAGGCTTGATGTCTTTGAGCAAAGCCACTGTGTCAGTCACCAGTCTGACTGGTTTTTTCAAACAAAGTGATGCCAGAGATAAGATCAGTGAAAGGACCAGATGGGATTCAGGTGTACTAAGCATTGTTTCTGTACACAAACCAGTATATGCAATGCTACTAAGGTTCTACTCTGCATTTTTTTTTTCAAGCTTTCGGGATATAAAAGGTCCAAGTTCGTGAGTTGCTGCACATAGAAGGATAGTGTGCTTCAGAGTGCAGCTAGAACAGGTATATACCTATAATCATATTAATATTAATATTATTGTTATTATTATTATTATTATTCCTATATGTGTAATTATTTATAAAATAAGAATTTCATAATGTTTTATTTGTGTAATACTATTTTGGAAATGTTTAATAATTTATTTCACCTCTTAAGTCAAAATGTAATTCAGTGCAAACACTATTTTAAGAAACAAAATGGCTTAACTGGGGAAATAAGGCTAAAATTAGACACATTTTGATTTTGCTATACTGTATTAATCCCGCAAGGGAAATTATTTCCTCTGCATTTAATCTATATTTATCCATAAACAGTGAGCACACACACACGGAGCAGTGGGCAATGGAGTGGGAAAAATGATGAAAAATAGAAAATTAAACTCCATAAGATCCAGGCATTGATAGAATAATTTTGCATCTCATTTTTTATCTATTTATCAAATTCACCTGGCAACTAGTATCACACAGCAACTTTTTGCCACATTACACCCAGACACTGGTTTACGTTCTGTTGTAAAATCCACTCAATACATGTTTCTGTTAAATTTTCTAACCTATCCTTTATTATTTTAGAAATACACAGAACAGTTTTCAAGTCGAATGTCCCTCTACATATGCTCAGAACAGTAGAAGGGCATACCTGGATCAGTCAACATGCAAGGTACAGGAGTAAGCATGTACTTGTGCCTTGCAATTTGGATTCTACAGATCAACTTTTCAGGCAAGATATAAAAGCATTTTATCTTTATCATATAATATATAATCTACAGTATGCTTACATTTGTCATGTCATAATCAGCTGAATAAATAACAGTTTTCAAACCTCTAGGAGCCCAATATATCCAAAGAGTAACCCCTAATCTGGGCAGTACAAATGGAGCAACACGACTGACCATTGAGGGAAATGGTACTTAATATTATAAACTTCAATGTTGCACTAAATTTAAAAACCTGTAGTGATACTTCAGCTAGCTGGCACTTATTTGACATAAATTGAAATGAGATTGTGTTTTTTACAAATGATAAAATGAGGAATATTTTACAAAATATGAGTGCATTTCTCTCAGGGTTTGCCCAGCAGAGTCAATTCAGTTTGGATACCAGCAACCCACAAATTGGCAACACTGTGACTTTGGTGTCCACTACCAGATCATTTCCCTGCGACGTAGAGAAAGATGCCACCCTTTCAACCAAAATCACATGCTACACAAGGTACTAACAATACTAATAACATATGAAGGCTGCAACCCATAATACAACCACATCAGTCTATTTACCGTTTGTCTTTAAATATATTATAATTGTTAGCCATTCATAATAAATTTCATATTCAAATAATTTCATATTATTAAAGAATTCTAAAGTAGTTAGCTATTTTGGTAAAAAATAATGTGTGTGTGTGTGTGCGGGGGGGGTCTTTTAATGCCAGACTATATATGTACACTGCATATTGCTGAAGTAAAACTTAGTATGAATGAATTGGTGTTTAATCTTGAGCTACATCCATTTTAGTCCATTTTAGTCTGGAGCATTTTGTGAATTTCAAAATTTTTTTTTCTTTCAGGCCAATGCCTACAGATACCTACATGCTCAGTGTCAAAGTGGATGGTGTTCCTATTCCCTCCAGTAAAGTGTGCAATGGGCGTCCATGGAATTATTGGTGTTTATTCAATGTAAGTTTAATTTCTTATTTTCTTGGTTTCCAATTTTGCTGCATCTTCTTCTTCTTCTTCTTCTTCTTCCTCTTCTTCTCCTTCTTCTTCCTCTTCTTCTTGTTATTATTATTGTTTAATTTTATACCTTATATGACCACATACTGTATTATCATACTGTCATACATTATTGCAAACCTAAACTGTTCATTTACAGACCCGTTCGTACAGGACACCTACCATACAAAGCATCACCCCGCTAAGTGGTCTTCCAGGTGCTGTTTTCACCTATTTTACATAACCATAATTATATGAATAAAATATGAAATAAAATATGAAAGTTACAAATTTTGCTTTGTCAAATATCTCAGGCACTCTAGTTACTCTTCAAGGAAGAATTTATACTGATGTCTATGGCAGCAACACAGCAACAAGCTCCAATGGGCTTAATGTAAGATTTCTAAGGTAAAGGAATATTATGGGATTGATCAAACTGAAATACAGTACACTGTTTATATTTTATATGTAACACTATGCAAACATTTTACACACATGTAAAGAAAGCCTTTAAAAGCAAAGTAAAGCAAAAATACAACCCTAATTCCAAAAAAGTTGGGATATTGTATAAGATGTAAATAAAAACAGAACACAATGATTTGCTAATTTCATAAACTTATATTTTATTCACAGTAGAATTAGCATATGAGAAGTTAAAAGTGAGAAATTTTAAAACTGAGTCTTCTGATTATTTTATGTACTGTAGATGACATATTCATAATCTTTGCAACTTTATGTTAAAATGTATGGATTAATAATTAATTGAGTAATGCATAAAAAAATTTTTAATAAAAAATGTATTTTTAGGTAAGTAGAAATGTTATAGCTTGAGATAAAAATAATATGAAAATATAAAATTTGTGTTTTAATTTTCTCTGAAAATGCAGGTCATATATGGGTGGAATGCCATGTGATCTTCTTAAACCCAACTCAGACACACTGTGAGTGCAGATCATTTGAGTTTCAAATCAAATTATAATAATATTTCAATATTTATCACACAGTTACCTTTTGTCCTTAGGTATGGCTTGACTTTGAATTCTAAAACAGGCAACCTGGGATACATGACCTGTAAAATGACTGGAACATATGTGGGTAAGGGAACATATTGCTTATCTTGCAATAATCAGTGTCCACGCAAATAATTTCACTGCAGCATGATCTGATATGTAATGACCTTTAATGGTGTTTTTTTTTCTTTTTTTTTCTTTTCTTCAAGGACATCACAACCTCAGCTACATTCTCGACAGTGACTTCGGAAGGTCAGTGAACTACTCATAGCTTACTGCAATACTACAAGACTAAAATTTGTGTATCATTTTTGATTAATCAAATACACTGTTTCAGGAGCTTGCCAGACTTTGGGGTCTACTATGTGTCAGCACTGAATAAGATTTCAATGTTCCAAACATATGCAGGTAAAGTTCCAAACATATGCAGGTATATATGTATAATGTAAATAGAAGAGGGAATAAATCACAGTCCAGAATGAACAAGAAAAAAGGGATAATAAATACTTTCAGTTCAATTAAATTAAATACAAAAAATTTATTTGACAGTTTTATTTAACAGCAGACACTGTCCCAAAGTAGCTGAAGATGTAAATTAAGATCATCAATAGCAAACAGTGGCAAGAAATAACTTGGCCACAGGTGGTGCATGCCGGTCCAGTTCAAAGGTCATGGCTACCCAAAACAACAATGTCGGAGTGCGATGTAGTTATAGACTATTTTGAGCGTTTGAGGTTGCTGTTTTAAAAGATTTTTGTAGAAAAAGGGGGTATATAGTTATGCTTATGCACTTACACTACAAAAAGCACCTGTAGTAAGGACAAGGAAACACAAGCGACAAAACATGACTACAGGTCACTGCTTGAAATCGAAGTTGGCAAAACCCACCTGACCCATTTAAACTGTTTGACGGCAGAAAAACAGATAAAGAAGTAGTCACTAAATTGCCTCCCTGCATTTGGATGGACATTAACAAGTATTTGCTTCGTCATGATAAACAACAGCTGTTGACAAGACTTGAAAATGATTACAAATCATTTTAATAGAACTCACATTACAATAGGCATATTTCTATGTAGGTTTGTTTTATCTTCTATAGTTTTGAATCAGAAGTAACCACCACCCTCATTATACACTGCCGCTATAAACAATTGAGTCCTATTTAGCTTCTTTGGGAAATAGTTAAAAGATTATTAACAGATTAATTTGAAATATATGTAGGGACCTTTGCTGAACTGAAAATTCCAAGGCCATAAAATCAGTCGTTCTGAGTGGGTACATACATGCATGAACACTACTGGTTTTGCGTCACTGTCCTATATCGGTTGTATGCTGATTAACATACATAAAATTGGATAAACTTTCTAGTTTTGCTTATTCATAGTGACCTCCTGGATCTTTCAATTCAGTTGGAAATAATCAAAATAATAAAAAATCTAAATTCAGTTGGAGAAAAGCATGAATGGGGATCACACATGCATCGCAGTCTCCTTGTTGCATCTGTGAATGGCACAAATTACCTCTTTAAAAGCATTCAGCTGGCATGTATCGTGGTTGCACCCTTGCATGGAACAATGGGGCCCAGGCATGTTCATATTACAAGCCATACTTATATTCAATTAGTTTGCTGCTTTTAAATCAGCCCAAATTTTAAAAAATAATTTAATCGACCACAGATAGGCTGCAAATACAAAACCCTGTGAGTGCTATAGAGCACGCCATCCATCCTTTATCTGTACCAGTTATAAAATACCATTTATTTTAACCATAACAGTCATGCAGAAGCTGGAGCCAATCCCAGATGACTTTGGGTGAGAGGCAGGGTACACCCTGCACAGGTCACCAGTCTATCACAGGGCTAACACAGATACATGCAACCATTTCCACTCACATAGGCAATTTAGTGAAGAAAGCTTAGTTGATGTGCATGTCTTTGGACTATTGGAGGAAACTCCACACAGAAGTGCCCTTTGGCTGACATTCAAGCCCCCGAAACTTCTCGCTTTAAGGTGACAGTGGTGACATCTGAGTCACCATGCCATCAAACGCCACACATTATATACAGTTACTAGCACACTTTTAGTTCATTCTATAACCAAACCTTTAAATCACTGCATAATGAAGGAAGCTGAGGTTGATTGATAGAGGATGGACTGTCAGTCAATAACCAGGGCTGTTTTTTTTTACAGAGGTTACTGGAGTATACCCACCTGAGGGTAGTAGTCTTGGTGGCACCTTGCTCACAATACATGGTAACTTCTTTGATCAGACAGATGCTCCGGCGATGGTTTTAGTGGGAGGTAATTATTGGCTTTTTATTGCTTTGTTCAATTATAATAAATGTACTTGATGTGCATGAGTTTTTTTTTTACAGTGTCCGTTTTCCTTTTCCAGGTCAGGAGTGCACAGTACAGAATGTAACAGATCAGATGATCACGTGTACAACACCAGGTTATGAATGGCGCAACCTGACAGTGTTTCCAGGTGAAGTTTTGCTTCTTCATTGTTCTTGAATTTTTGTTGCAGCTGTCTAGACAGTTATAGAGCTTGTTGATTGTCTCTGCGCCAGCATTGTTATCTCATGTTGGGCTTGTTGTACAGTGATGCTTTAAACTTAAATACCAGCCTGTCAATCGAGTGATAACAATCATGAGCTTCTGTATACTTGAACAGTGTCACGTACATAGGATTTGGATTGAAGAGATATGAGTATTTCTTCACTGGTGATAAAGTGGCTATAAAGCATGAAATATTTTAAATATTTGAGGCATATAGTGTCTTTTATCACCTGTCTGAAGATTGCATGCTAGCTATTAACACATTTTTAAAAGAAAAGAGATTTCTCTATTTTTTTTTGGGGGGGGGGGGGGGGGGGGGGGG
>JAOUQZ010000028.1:5930933-5944569 GCA_028564935.1 Neosilurus hyrtlii
AACCATTGCTGATTTTCGTCAAGAGTAGCTGCATAGCCGTCAGCGTGTTTCTGCCCTGTGATGGCCTGGCGAGCTGTTTAGGGTGTACTCTGCCCTCGCCCAGAGTCGGCTGACCCCGTGACCCTAATTAGGATTAAGCGGTTCAGAAATTGAATGAATTAATTAATTTTTGTGAAATTCTGAGACAATTAGTAAGTCAATGTTTTGACAGTGTTCAAACACAAATACAGTATAACTGTACAGTAAGTTTATTAAATATTAATAACTAATAAATAGTAATAAACTCAGCAGAGAAAATATTTTTTTTGTCAAGATATTTAAAGATAAACCTCAAATATATCACTTATATCTAAATCAAAATTTTTTTTCCAAACAAATTATTGAAGTATTCAATTTCGAAAAATGAACTAGAACATGCAATACATCTTGCTGTGTAATAACACAAATACATCTTACATGTGTGCCAGCTGATAATCAGCCCCTGGTTATACTTGAAAGTGTATTCTCAATTCTCAACCAAAATACCACATAAAGCCTTATAAGGACATGAATGTATTTATAATCCTGTAAAATTGCATTAAATTAAATTACAGGATTAAATTACTGTAAAATTACAGGATTACGGTCACAATTTCTTTGGGATCAATAAAGTATTCTGATTCTGATAATTCTTACAAAATGTGGATGTTCTGGGGATTTTTCCTATTATCTTAAATTTTTAAATAATTAATATATTTAATGTATATAACTAAAAATATTTATAATTCTCCACCTATAGGTGACTGATGCACTGGTGGCCATGCTGTCTGCTGATTGTCCCAAGGAGTTGTTAAATGTGGAAAATTCTGCTGTAAAATTTTTCAGAGACTATGAAACAAATGTTACAGGGGTAAGTACACAAATATATGAAATAATAATAATAAAAAACCCCCACACAAATCTGTGCAGCTCTGTAGATTTTAGCATCAGCCATTGAGAAGATATATTAAAAAAGATAGTATGTTTCTGTTTTTATGTTGGATATGTCTTGATTAGCAGTGCAATATAGATAAAGGCATTCCCTACTATTTCAGTTTACAGGTGACATGAGCATGAGAGGGATGAAGGTCTCTGACACCGAGGCCTTTTGTGGATCCACGTCTCTGAAGAATCCAACCATTCTGTTTAACTCAGATGATGTGACTATTTCTGGAGCAACTTATGGTCCTGTGTCACTTCAGCAGTATGGCACAGTAAGCGCCTGTATAATAGTGGCATTGATTAGCGAAAACCTTTAGCACCCTTAGTTTCAGATTTTAGATTCTAAAGAACTGGAAGATATTTAAAGCTATAATTACATTTGTACATTTTTTTTAAATTCATTTATTTATTTTGTCTTAGCTTTGCTTTGCATACAAAGGTCAACCAAAGAATGGATTGGAAGTGGTGTTTATGTACCAGACTAGTTTAGGAGCTGTCTCCCAAATTACCTATGCAATTCCAGTATTGTTTGAAACAGGGGATGAGTAAGTTCCAACTTCAGTACATAAAAAACCTTCATGATCATATTAATACATAACAAAAATCCATTATGTCATTTAATCTTTCCTTTATCAAAGTTTAATTGATTTTCTCATTCTTTAAGCCACTGCTGTTTACTGTAATATAAGGTTGCTTTTTTTCCTATTGTAGATGGAAATATATGTGTGTGGAGCTTTTATCTGCTTTGCAGAGAAACTACCCAGGTCGTAACTACCAACTTCTTCAAGTACATATGTATAAAGACACAGGTGATTACTACATAGACACAGTTCAACTTGGGAGAACAGCCACCATGAGTGACCCCAATGGTTCGTAAAGATTTTTAATGTATTTTTTAAATTTTTATTTATATTATTCTTTTTTTTAATGTATTTTAAAGAATTCAAACCAACAATGTAAAAAATAAAAAAAGGAAAAAAATAATAATAATTTAAATAAAAGAGAGGTGTGACATAATCCATCAGGCCAGCATTGATACATGTGGCTTTCAGACTTGACTTCAATAAAATTTGACTTTTGCACAAGATTTAAAGCGTAGATTTATGTTATTTTACAATATGTAATGATGCACTAAAGAACCCACTTCCTTAGTTTCATTGTTCAATATGCATAGCCATAATAAAGATGATTTTGACTTTAACTATAAATTTTTTTTTTAATTTCCCCCGATTAGTTGCTATTATAAAGAGAAGACCTCCAGCTCTGGCCGATTCTGGTCACTTCATTGAGAAGCTCTTGGTGCAGAAGCTGACCAATTCATCAGAAATCAGCTACAAGATCACTGTGTCTCCATATAACTGTGCCTTTGATTTCCCTCTACTAGAAGTTGGCTTCCTGCAGGTATGTGTGTGAGTCAACATGACACTGTGGCTTGGGCTTTCACTGTGCATTTTATATGAGGGAGCCCATTCTTTTTCAAAAGGTACCACTAGGAAAATAACACATACATTTTAAGGCAAACTGAACAGGAGCCACTGAGCACCATATTGCCTTAGATGGTTTGTTCTGAATAGCCCTTCTTTTCTCCTCTCTTATTACTCAGTAGTAGATAGAAGTAGTTGCAAAAACAGACCATTTTAAAGTAAAAAAAAAAAAAGAATTATGTTTCCATTAGAAAAAAAAGTTTGTTGTAAAATATGCAATATGCTTTTCAGCTAACTTTGTTGTTGTTGTTGTTGTTGTCATTAAAATCCTCAAGGAAAACGACTCCAGTAAAGACATGCTAGTGCTGGCTCAGGATACGGCTACTGTCACAGTGACACGTTTACAAAGAGCCAGTCCTCCTCTCAGTGGCACCTTCAGTGTGGAGATCTTTGGCCAGATGGTGAAAGGTCAGATTATGTTGCTTTGGTTTTTCCTTAAAGGGTTACTGTATTACTGGAGTATATGTTATAGTACGTAGAATGTTCTTTTAACAAATCTTGAAAGCAGAATAACATAAGGAATGTTCTAAGTGCTGGTTTAATCATTGGTGTCATAGATCTGTCTGTGAACATCAGTGCAGACGACCTGAAATATGCACTGCAAGGAATTCCAGACCTGGGCATGCTGAGTGTAGCTAGTACAGCGGACTGTAAAGGCTCTCTTTGGGAAATTACCTGGCTCTCCATACCAGGAAAACAACCCCTTCTGCAGGTGAACAGCCATCAGCTCAATAACCAAGAGAAATAATAATAATAATAATAATAATATGTCCCCAAGTTGTACTCTTGTACTCCAACATTTTGCTATTCAATAAATGAATGCATTTTTTTTAATGGTACACAACACTTTTATTCCATTTAGAATTGCATTTATTGTAATATAATAAGCACATTAATATAAACTAGTAAATGAACTACAGCCAGCACTATTGTCAGAGCTGCTGTTATAGAAAATGAATCAACACCTTCTGATCAATCAGACTCAAGCTTTTGAATAATGTCAGTATAAACAATACTAATTGTTGTAGACACACAAACATACTAACATAATTGCAATTAATTTTTTTGTAATATATATTTGAGTAAAAGCAACTTTTATAAATGATTACTTGTTTAAATAAAAAAATATACTACACTTATTTTTAGTTTTTTTTAGTTGCTGTTCAATTCCCAGGCTCAAGGCGTTTCTGTGTAAAGTTTGCTTGTGTGGGTTTCCTCCAGGTACACCGGTTTCCTCCTACAGTCTTAAAACATGCACAGTAGGCTGATTGGCAGTCCCCTAGGTGTGACAGTGAGTGTGAATAGTTGTATGTGTGATCCTGCAGTGACCTTGCAAGCTGTTCAGGGTGCACCCTGCCTTTGCCCAGAGTTGGCTGAGATAGGCGGCAGCCTCCCCTTGACACTAATTAGGATTAAGCAGCTTAGAAAATGAATAATAGCCACTGCATACGACTCATTCACTCACTTTCATTCTTTTGCTGAACCACGTAATGTTACTAGGGTTGCAGGGAGGCTGGAGGTGAAGGTAGGATGCACCCTGATCAACTCACCAGACCATCGCAGAGCAGACAACACACATCATCATTCACATTCACACTCATACACGGGCCAGTTTGGAACAGACAGTTAGCCTAATGTACATATCTTTGACTGTTGGAGGAAACTGGAGTATCCCAAGGAAACCCACGCAAGCACATTAAGAACATGCAAACCTCATTCAAAAACGTGTGAGCCTGGGACGCGACCTCAGGACCTTCTTGCTGTGAGGCAGATGTGCTAAAAGCAATGCCACCAAAGAATCATTGTTAGAAATATTACTGTAAATTCTGGGCTTCAGAAAAGGAACCTTACAACACAAGCAGCAATTTATGTACAGTGATAATTTTATTATAAGTCTTTAGTGCTGTTCAAATTTAAAAATGAAACCACTTTAGGAGGTTTCTAGAATCTAAAATGTTAGACGATTTAATGAGTGTACTTTCTGTTGTATGTTTTCCTACTTACTAGATCGATGACTCTGGTGTAGTAGGTGTGAACCCCTCAGTGAAAGGACAAGTTAAAAGACAAGGAGGCCACCTGAAGCAAAAAATCATGGGAGATTTCTTGCGTGTACCTAAAAATAAAACACAGGTGTGTCTTATTACAGTTCTTTATGGTTCTCCTGGAATCCATATTTCAGCATTGTAAGACTACCAGGACAACCAGTACATAGAGTTATAGTGTGATTACTGTACAGTGAAGGGGAGGGTTAACATTTATAGCTTGTTTATTTATTTATTTGTTATTTAGTCATTCATATGAAATCCAGCTAAAATGCATGTTAAAATACTTAAGAATTTGATGTGAGGATCAAGTTTAATTTGCTCCTGGAATACTTTATTGTCTTCACCATGTGTTGTATGCTACTGTGTGAAGCTTTCAGTTCTAGACAGCACAGTAGATTTAATTTGTCAGTGTTAATTATCTTATGCTGTTTATAGAACAGGTATAATTTGTGGTATGTTGATGGTGCTGAGTGAACAATTTACAATGATTTCATTTAACTAATTGATATTGTACAAGTAAGTGAGTTTGTACATATGCTTGTCAAGTAACCACTTTTAAAGTTCTTCTGCAAAATATCAACTAGTGGTAAAGTGGTAGGATGGAGGGCTCAACCTAGTTATATTAATTAGCGCTGCTGTTGTGAAACATATTTGGTTGAGCCTTATAGTGTGGGGTCTCATCATAAAGCCATAGAATTATTGGGAATAGTAAATAAGCATTATCATCCCTGATTGTTGAATTTTTTTAGGTCAAGTGTTTTAAGTGGGTAATCATGCCATGGCTCTTCTTTAAGAGAAAATCTGTTCTTTTGTTCAAACCACATGAAACACAGTTTTCTTTTGTCCCTTTGAATACAGTGCCTAAACAATGTGTGCATAGTTTGTTTACTTCTATTGTCTCCAAAGCCAGTTTTATTTCATTGTATTTCAATGTCTACGGTATTGGTATGTACCTTTAAAATCTTTGATGATGACAAGGAAAATATTTAAATAAACTTGCTCCAATGAATGGACAGTATAAGGGAAGCTACACAAAATCTATAATGACTGTGTAAATAAACAGTCTGTGCTAGAGGTTCTACATCATACGATTCTGTGTAATTGTTGTTGGTGTTGTTGTTATTGGTTGCAATATAATCATTCTTTCAGCCTGGCAAAGGAAGGGCTAAGCCCGGCTATCCGGTATTTACAGTACCAGCTGGCTAATTTCTGTAAATGAACTATGTTAGTTAGGTACATAACATAGCTGAACCAATATCTAACATCATTTCAGGTTCAAGTCTTCATCAATGGCATCCCATCAGTATGTTCAGGTGACTGTGGCTTTACATGGACTGAATCCAAGACTCCTACTGTTACCGGCATCTCGCCAACACAAGGTGGAAAATGAGACTTGACACCACAAATTTGACTCTCATTTTCGACATGTGTATATCAGTGATGAAAATGTCTTCCTCTTTGATGTAATTTAGGAGCCAGTGCTCTAGGTACTGTTCTCAATATCTCAGGATCAGGATTCGATGACAAAAATGCTATGGTACAGATCGGAAATGTCAAATGCTCAGTTCTTCAGGTTACAAGTGAGTTGAAATGTTTTATACTTTCTAGGACATGACACTCATCTTATTAGTAACCAACAGTGGATTTCAGCCAACAATTCATTATGTGTTTCAGCTACATCATTAACCTGTGCTGTGGGCCCTGCAAGTGCTGGCGTGTACCCAGTCACTGTGAGTTTCCCTGCACTGGGTAATGCTCACAATAATGATGGCAACATCTTCAACTTTACTTACCAGTTGGGAGTGACCTCCATAGCACCCACTTCGGGCAGTGTTACAGGTAAAGATGACCGAGCAAAGACTCACCCCAAGCTTGAAAAGCATAAAATCATGGATTTCATAATAAGATTGGAAAAAAAAACACACACACACAAAATTGTACAGTTAGTTAGTTTGCATACATTCTTCCAATTTTATACAATTAATTGTACATTACAACTGCAAAAAGTCTTGGTTATTTCAGGCTGCCAATATAGCCTCGTACACTATGTTGTTCCATAGGTGGCACAGTCATGACCATTTCTGGATATGGATTTGGCCAGGACACCACAGTTGCTGTTGGGGGCGTTCAGTGTGGCGTGATTGATGTGAACCTCAACCAGCTCTTGTGCAGGGTTCCTGCTGTAAGTGAATTAATTGATTAACCATTTAACTATGCTATAAATATAGCTCCTAAGATGTTTTAGAGATGTACAGAATATGAGGCAAGATACACACTTAAGAAAAAATTCTATCAAAATCAATCCAGATTTAAAAACCATTTAGCATTCTTCAGTCGTGTCTGTTTTGTGAAAACCCTAAAACAATGTTTTACCTACCAGAAAGAACCCATCGAGTCATTTGCCAAATCACTTAATCCTTCTAGGGCTACAGGGAGGCTGGGGCCTATCCCAGCCAACACTGGAGGAAGGCAGGGTACAGCCTGAATAGCTCACCAGTCCATTGCAAGGCAACACATATACAACCAGTCACACACACCTAGGGTCAAATGGGAGCAGCCAATTAGCCTATGTCATCGACTGTAGGGGGAAACTGGACTACCCAAATAATCTGTGTGTGTGTGTGTGTGTGTGTGTGTGTGTGTGTGTGTGTGTGTGTATACAAATGTCTGTGTTTTGAGCATTCGCTGCTTCTCAATTGGTTAATGAAAAATTCACTTCGTAAAATGGTTGTACACTTAAAGGTCAGCTGAATTAAGTAAATTTTTCACTGTTGATTTGTTTGCTTCTCTGATAGTTCGATTGTATTTCAGGGGTCAACAGGTACTAAAGCAATAACCCTACAAATTGGAAGCAATGAGGTCACATCTCCACTCTCCTTCACATATGACACCACCCTGACAGCTACAATTACTGGATTGAGCCCACAAACAACAACAGTGTTTGGTAAGAACTCCTACAAATTTGTTTTGCATCGTTAAAGCATGACTCCAGCAACATAAATAGGATCCTATCATGACAATCAGTTTCTGTCCAGACACTCTTGCATTCAAGTTACCTACTCACCAGAATTCTTACTCGAAAAGCCTTCTTTTTACTGCTAAAGCCATTACTGACAGATAATCTTTTGACATTCCAAGCTGTCAATGTTATCATTATATATATATATAGACAGGATCTTAACTGTCAGCACTGTACTATGTCCATCCTGAACTGTACAACATGTTCTTTTCAAGCAAACAATAACCTTAAAGCGTCATAGAACAAACATAATGCATTTACATCATTACACAGTTGATGGAACTAAGTGATTATTTACTTTAATGTTGTATGGTAAAGGAAACAGGATTCTCACGGTCATGGGTATGAACTTTGGTGACCAGATCAACGGTACCTCAGTTCTTGTTGGCAAAGAAGTGTGTGAGGGGCTGCAGTGGGACAATACTAAGATTACCTGCCTGTTACCCACACTCCCCCCGGGGCTCTATGACATCAGAGTTATAGTGGGGAACCAGGGATATCCACTAATCAGGTATCAACCTTCAAACAATTATCTAAAACTATGCAGTTGAGTTTCAGTGTAATAAATACTTCATTTGAATGAAGTATGATATAAATTTGAGTGACTCCCTTCTTTGTTCTCTACATAGTTCTGGTGTGAACACCACCATAGAGTACATCTTACATGTGATCGGCATCTCCCCCCAGTACGGCTCTCTGTACGGAGGAACCACAGTAACCATCACAGGTTCAGGATTCAGCCCTTTACTGGAAGACAATGAAGTTAAACTTGGTATGGACATAACAGCACTTAAAAATCTTATGATCACTAGAAGTCTAATTAAACAGAATGTACATTATTATCTACATTTGTATCACACTTAAGCCAATTGATAAGGAATAAAACAAGACATGGTGTGCTGTTATCATCAAAAACATGGTATGATGTAACCTGATGCAATGAGTTACTCTTAACATCTCAACGTTAATTGTTTTCCAAAAAAGTTAATTTATTTCTGAAGGGTTTCATTTCTCATATAATATGGTGAGTTGTCAGTAGTAATATACTGAAAATAATTTTTTTACATTTTTTTTATCTATTTCCGCATGTGGAAGACCCTCAAAACAAATTTCTGTTATTATTTACATTATAACAGTTATAAACTGTAATTCCCTCACCAATTTTTCTTTAAGAGGACTAAAGAAATGCACTTTGTCATGTTACTGAGAAACCACAACACACCAAAACCTTTTATCAAAAGATTCTCCCTTGTCTAAAAACTTGCTGACGTTTTCAAACCTCTGACATGGGGGATTTCACCCATAAATCTTAGAGAAACATGCCCTTATAGAAAACTTCATGACAGCAACACACTTTTTCCTTGATCTGTTATTATTATTTTTAATCTGTTTATTGGGCAACATGGTGGAATAATGATTAGTATGACTTGCCTTATAGCAAGAAGGTCCTGGGTTCTAGTCCTGGGCTTTGGTGCTTCTGGGTGGAGTTTGCATGTACTCCCTGTGCTTGTGTGGGTTTCCTCAGGGTACTCTGGTGTCCTCCCACAGTTCAAAGACTCATTAGACTAAGTGTCTCTTCCAAATTGCCCCAGGAGTGAATGTAAGTGTGAATGGATTTGTTTTGCCCTGTGATGGTCATGCAAATTGTTCAGGGTGTACTTTGCCTTCGCCCAGTGTCAGCAAGAAAGGCTCCGGCCTCCATAATAGTAGGATTCAGCAGTTTGGCAAAAGAGTGAGAGTGAGTGAATGAGAATCTGTTTATTATTTGGCTTTATGTACATTGTTCTTTATGCCAGTCTGTGTGAATTAGCTGTATAGAAATGATAATGTATCACAAGTTTATTAACATAATCTTGTCATTTAAATTACAAGCAGCACAATTAAAAGGGCTACTTATAGAAAATGAACAATGTCTGACCAAAAATATTTCAGAATTCAGCAATCCTGACTTATATGACTGTGTCACTGTTTGGCAGTTTAGTGGAGTAGTAAAGCTTGCGTGTTTTTCACAGGTGACATACTTTGCAATGTGACTGCTGCCTCAAACAATCAGCTGCAGTGTGTGTCCCAAATGAAACAGCAAACATATATTGTCACAAACCAAGGAATCCATCCAAGTAGGTACACTCTAACGACCTCAGTCTTAAAGGCTAAGACCAAAGTATGTCAGTAATGCATCTTTTCTTTAAACATTCTGTACAAAAGGTACAAACTAGATCATTGAAAATTTAAAGAAGTCCAACGAGAGGGCCAAGAGTAAGAACATTTAAGAGTTATATATTTAACTATTAAAGATTATACTGTTAGGGCTGGGAGTTACTGAATTATTTGTGCATGTGTGTAACTTCTTATTACTTTTTAAATCCTTATTTTAGATTTTCAGTATAGCACTGTTTTCTGCATACTAACATTAAATGAGGCAGAATCTGTTACATATATGTCTGTGTGTGGCTTGTGTGTGTACATGTTCAGCCTATGGTCAGGGATATGCATGGAGCCCGGCTACGTTGACAGTGTCTGTAGCGGACACAGTGGTCTGGAGATGGGAGGCTCCAGCATTTGTTCAAGACCTGGGCTACAGAGTGTTCAGCGTGGATCGTCCCAGCAGCACTCAGTTCGATGGTGTGACCTTTAACAGCGGAAATTCCAAAACAGCCACTGGTACGCAAACAACTCCTTATGTACATTCTGTATCTACAGTTTAAATTAAAATTTCTTGTCTCATGCAAAAACCTAATTGTTTATCAGTGGAAAGTCATGAATAAAATCAACATGTATTAATATTAAAACCTTCTTCTAAATATGAAACTGACTACTCCTAACAGTTCAAGAGTCAAGTGTATCCAGCATGTTAAATAATGCTTAATACAACTTGTTGTTAACATACCATGATAACATGAAAATACAATTGGATTAAACATCAACCCTTGTGGTTCACCAGTACTGTTTACCAATATTTTAAAAGGCTAAAAATATGTTTTGTTTTTATGAATAAGTCCCTTCAATACTCTTCTACAATTTTAATGCTTTGATGACAAATGGTACTCGTGTTGAATGCATTCCTTAGCCACTAAACCCCTCTAATTGCGGTACATCATTAAATACCAGTTGTGAGAAGCAGTAGACAACAATGGAACGGTTCAAATACTTTTAAATAGTGTCAGGTCCTTACTATACAAAAGGATATAGTTGGTGAAAAAAAATGTAACCATGCTGGAATGTGTGCCTGGGTTACTCTTTTGTCTTTCTGGTCCACAGGGTTCTTCAGTTATTGTTTCACAGCTCCAGGGGTGTACTATTACAGCAGTGGCTATATCGACTCAGCTGACCAGAATAGCATGCAGGGTGTGGTGAACGTCAGACCAGTAGAAGACAGAAGTACTGAGTTAAACATCACTGTAGCTGGGTTTCAGGCCCTATATTACCAAGGTACAAAGCCTATCCATGTACCCAGGTTGGATTCATTCCTTAAAACAGCATCTGTGAATGCTTCAAGCTATTTTTATTTACCTGATCGATGTAATTTTTAACAAGTCTTTTTTTATGCTAAATCAATAATATGGTACATTTTCAAATAAATGTAATGCTCAAGGTAAGAGCTGGGCTTAATTTGCTTTGTCAAAACTGTCCGTGTAGGTTCTACTCGTCTGAGCAGATCAGCATCTAACTGTGTGGTCTCTCCTGAGTGCTCTGACTCTAATACAACCTCCAACAGCCAATCCTTCAGTTTCGCCAGCTGTTCCAGCCCTACTGTAACCTCCATCTCACCAAAGCATGGCACATATCATGACCCCATCATCATCCAAGGCTCTGGCTTTAGCAACATCACTTGCGCTATTGAGGTACGTCTCCCTGTGACCCTAATTAGTATTAAGCAACTTAGAAAATGAATTAATGAATGGATAAGAAAATTGATACTTATTATGTCTACTTGTTCTATTTTGTAACATGTATAACATAGTATACAGTATATTTATACGAATACAGATAAAAACAGGGATATTTGGAGGAAACAGGTAAAAAGAGTGACATTGTGTCACACCACTATTTAGTAGATAAGATATAGTGTTCCAAAACTGTGGATGTCATGCTGACAGGACAGCAAAATGTCCACCTCTAAACAGAGGAATGTTGTCAATGGTGTGTCATATTGTTACCGTTCCTAGCGTATTATACGTTTTATTGTGGCTGCAGTTGAATTCCTCACATGGACATTCACATTCTGTCTTCTTTATCTGCAGGCTTTTGTTTCAGTAAGCCTGCAGTGACAAAAATAAAAGATGCAGATTTTGATTTCAAGGGTTTATTTGTGCATTTGTGTAATCACTAGACTGAAATGTTTCCCAAAAGGAAAAGCATGCATTGTGATGTCTGGTTAAAGACTTACCCCGAAAAACATCTGAAGAATAGATAAAACTTTGTAAATGATTAAATTTGAAGTGGGTTTGGCCACGATGAATAGATTTTGCTTTCTGAAAAAGAAATCTGCGAGAGATATGATCAGAAGTGATTGCTCAGTGGTTTGTTTAGAGCTGGGAATTTTGCTATCATGACAATGTGATGTCACACTTTAGGAATCAATTTCCAGTTATTTAAAGAAAATGGTGGTACAGCTTTATGTTTGATGTTTAGAACTGAAGCCTTAGCTACTGTCTGTGTAAAGCATTATTATATTAAGTATGAGTGTTATATTTTCTCATTAAAATTCTCAATTCCATTCTTTCATAAGCATTAACAGCTTTTTGATTTCATTGATCTTATAAGCATCTTTGGCTCATGCATTATTACAGGTCATGATTGGAAACACCTCATGTCATGTTATCAACAGTACCTCCACTAAGATTCAGTGCCGCCTTAGCCCTGACAGTGGAGTGTCCGTGGGTGTCCTTTTGCCTGTTCAAGTGCAGATCAACAACCTGGGCACTGCCCTGCTCACAATGCCAAGTGAATCCGCCCGGCGTTTCGCAGTTATGCCTGTGTTGGATTCAGTGTCACCATCAATGGGCAGCACAACTGGTTTCACACGTCTCCTTCTCTCTGGCTCTGGTCTTAGTAAAGGCACAGTCACTGTGGCTGGCTATCCATGTATCACAGTGTACAGTAATTACACGCACATCATATGTGACACATCTCCATCCCAACCTCAAATGGCAACTGTTGCTGTTCAAGTGGGTGGAATCTCTTCACCTTGCAGCACTGATTGTTCATTTCAGTATTCTGCCTCTCTGGGTCCAACAGTTTCTTCAATTTCCCCAAGCTCTGTTAATGGAAACGAAACAATCGTCTCTGTATTTGGAAGCGGCTTTGGCAGCAGTCTCGAAGATCTCAGGGTATATGCAGGCAGCATCATGTTGAAGGTTCAAGAAGTAACAGATAACAATCTCATACTGCGAGTTGGCCCTCTGCCCGCAGGAACTCATACCCTGATGGTGATTATCATGAGTAAAGGGCTAGCATCTGGAAATGCTACACTTACCAGCCAGCCACAGGCTAGTCTCCAACCCACCTCGGGCAGTCTAGCAGGAGGAACACTGCTAACAATCACAGGCAATGGATTTGCAAAAGAAAACACCAGTGTGATGCTGGGAGCACTCCCATGCACCATAAAGACTGTAACTCCTGCCATGGTGACTTGTTTAACACCTGCATTTCAAGAAAAGAAAGTAGAGGTTAATATTAAGGTGTTTGGAATAAACTACCCACCACTAAGTTTCAACTATACTCGCAGTCAATCTCCAGTCATCACCTGGGTTAGCCCTACAACAGGTATGAATAAATACCAGTATTTGGCCCTCAAAGGAAATATATATTTAAAAATGTATTTTGATGAAATATAAATTTGAAATATATGGTTAGTGAAATATAGTCAATATATTTATTATGTCAATGTATTTACTATTTAACCCTTATCATGAGGCTTCTGATGAGCTACTGTGCTAACGACTGCACCTAATTATAATATTACTGTCCTGCGATGGCCTGGTGAGCTGTCAAGGGTGTACTCTGCCCTCGCCTAGTCTACTGAGATGGGTGCCAGCCTTCATATGAGGTTCAGAAAATGACTATAACATTATAAGCATGTTTTTATAAGCAAACTACACGGGAATAAGACTATTAATAATCAGATC
>JAOUQZ010000028.1:5952646-5968020 GCA_028564935.1 Neosilurus hyrtlii
GATAATATGTGAACACTATGCCGGAAAGGTTAAATGCTGTATTCAAAGTAAAGGGTGGCTACAATAAATATTGACTTTTTTCCTCAAAAAAAAAACCTGATATTATTGTTAGTATTATATATTGTTGTTTGTTCACTTATTCTCATCAATTTGATCCGATATTACATGAAATAAATACTTGAATAGTACTTGGTTTCTGATTTATCTCCATTTTGTTAAGTGTATCATCATCACTGCATCACTGTATATTTTTTTAATTTCTTTACTCGCTAAACCATTCCATATTGTTTAAAGTTCATTCATGCTATGCAAAAGTCAAAAAAGTCAAATTTGCGACACCTTTCAAATTTTCAAAAAAAATGCTATTTTTAGTGTTTTTGTTTATTAGCCATACTTTTACCTCAGTATACTTGTCGTAATGATTTTTTTTTTGGATTGCCTACAATAGCATTGTTTAATACATTTTTACCAAAAAATTATAGAGAAGTAATTTTTTACTTTTATTTTTTACTTTAGCCCTTTTAGACAAAAGTGGCGGTGTATAATCATCTCTGCACACTACTGTATATATTTCAGAACATCAAGAGGAAATTAAATTTCATTATTAAAAATATATATAATCATTTATACTTAAGCTACATAGATTTTTTTCTCCTGAGCTTTCTTTCTTTCTTTTCCTTTCATGTTAAAAGGTAATCCTGGCTACAAGGTAGTGCCAAAAAGTAGCCTGCTGGATCCCGTCCACTGTTCTGACAACCCATCATGGAGTTTAGGCTTCCCTGGTACAGTGTGCGATGACACCATAAGCTTCCACCGACTGGGGGTTTATTCCTCATTACCCTCTTCACTTTGGTTTAAGGATCTCATACTCACCAATACATATGGTACAAAAAAGAATAAGCTTGTATTCACCTATGAATTGTTTTACGTGGTGGCCAGATAGCATGCTATTGGAAGTTTAGTTTCTCATTATCATATGCAGAATAAATGAATAGACTTAGAAATATTAGAAAGTTATATAATTAACCATTATAAATAGAGAATTCAGATTTGTGTGTATTTTTACAGAAAGCATAAATCATATAACACTGTCATATTATTCTAGGGTCAAGTGTTGTTCCCTTTGTTGAAAAATTAATAACCCATAACGCTGGTTGGATGGCTCTTCTTCCGTCTGACAAAACCTACAACTGGTATTTTGACAGTGCTTCTCAAATCAGCAACATCTCGTATAGTGCCGTGTTCTATGGCTTTAAGGTAAAGTTTTGATTACAGCCACATAATGAATTCACTTAAATTGTATTTATGGTGTATATGTAGTACAATAGACCTTGTGACAAAGCAGCTTTACAAAAATCTGGATATTAATATTTAATTTGAAATAATTAATAATTAATTTCATTGTAATATTATACATACTACATTGATTCATTCAGTTCTGAGCTATGTTTTCTTTTTGTCCAAATAGCCTCAGGATTATGTGATTATAAATCACAATTTGACTCAGAGTCCCGACCGGGTGTCTGTTGTGGACAGTGGTTCAGCCAATCCCCTGAATCCTAGTGTTAATATAAATGGAGACTGGTACATGAACAAATCCTCCAACAACCTCTACTATATTGGTAATCCTCCAGTTGAACATATCCTCATACCATCCATATTACTTTAAATGTATGGCACAGAAGGAAGGAAATAGCTCTGCTCTTTCATATTCTGCTCTGATTTCAAGCATGCTGTATGATGCTGTTCTTTCAGTGTCAAGCAAAATGACTGCTTCTAATAGAAAGCGGAGGAGTAGCGTAGATAGATCATCTGGAGACATTTCTGTTGCATTCAAAGTTTATAACTGCTTCTTCCGCAACTGTGAACCACCGCAACCAGCCACCGCTGCACCACCACCCAGCCGCCGACCTGCCAACTTTGAGTATGTATACATACAGTCAGTATAAATATAAATGCAATGTTCTAGCATATATCAGGAGAACCGCAAATAAACAAGTAGTGTAAATGAGAAGTTCTCCTTTCTAAATATAGTTTCACAGACAGTCTCGATGCTGCTCTAAGTTGAATGTGGGGCCTGTATGCTCATTCCCGCTTTGTTGAACCATTTAATCCTATTAGAGCCGCAGAAAGGCTGGTACCTATCTCAGCCAACAATGGGCAAAATCAAGGTACACCCTGAACAGCATGCGAGAACATTGCAGGGCAACACACAACTATTTACACTTACACTCACAACAAGGGGCAATTTGGAACAGACAATTAGCCTAATTTGCATGTTTTTTGATGTGGGAGAAAACCAGAGTACCCAGAGGAAACCCACGCAAGCATGCTATGAGGCAGACATGCTAACCACTATGCACTTTTGTCATCATATTTTATTTTGCTGTCACAATAATGAGATTTTTTTATCTATTTTTTTGCCAAACTACAGTATAATTGGCTAGATTGACCACTTATTGTAAAGTAATTGTGAATATTGAAATGAATATTTTACATGTCATTGCAGTGCTTGGTCCAATCAGTCATTTTGGCGGTCATCTGCAGAGAACAACTTCACCGTACCACAAGAAGGTGCCACTGTTGTCATCCCCCCAGGTATTGTATTCATTTGCTAATCTGTTGCAAAATTGTAGTTAATTTTCATTATGAATTGACTTCATTTATTTATTTGCCGAACCGCTTAATCCTACTAGGCTCGCAGGGAGGCTGGAGCCTATCTTAGCCAACACTGGGTGAAGGCATGGTAAACCCTGAATAGCTCGCCAGGGCAACTCACACAACCATTCACACTCATACTGACACATTGGGTCAATCTGGAACAACTGGTTAGCCTAATGTGCATGTTTTTGGACTGTGGGAAAAAAACTGGAATACCCAGAGGAAACCCACGCAAGCTCACCCAGGTACCGAACCCAGGAATTGAATCCAGGACCTTCTTGCTGTTAGGCAGACGTGCTAACCACTATGCCACCATGCAGCGTTACAAATTGATTTGTCAAATACTTTCAATTGCTTTATGAAACTTAGAGCCGCTTGGATAATATACTGTAGGAGAAAGATATTACATCCTTTTGGTGATTTTATATTCACAGTCTTTCTGCCCAAAAAAATCACTTTTGTTTCCATGTGCCAATATTTTTTTATTTGAAATTTAAAAAAAAAAATCCGAAAGCTTATCCTAAACTTCTCTATTCTGCATCCATAGGCAAATGGGTGGTTTTAGACACCCTAATTCCACCCTTAAAGAACCTAACAGTGATGGGAGTCCTGGAAATTCCAGACAACTTGACTGTCATTTCCAATCGTACCACTAGCAGCCTTCCTGAGAATAACGGCATTGTCCTAGATGCTACATACATCTCCATCCAGGTCAGTCTTCCCATAAATCATCAGACACACATGACTTGGAGGTTACCATCAGGGGTGAAATTTAGCAAAACTAAACTAATGGCCAACATGACTGGTGAAATTATGAAACTACTAGTCCTCCTTCATATTTACTGGTCAGAAACACCATATCTTCTTTTCCTATTGGATTTGTCACGTCACCAGCAGTCTAGTGTTAATTTCCACCCCGTACCATTATAAGACCATTTGCCCAACACCACCACCACCACCATTATCCCAAAACCTTTCAAATAAGAACTCCAAGACTTTTATAAAGGAAATACTCCCAAATGGTACCAAACTGTAATTTTCCTTGTCTATAGCATGATACCAACAAGGGTACGCTTCTGTTTACCCGCAAAGATGAGTATATTTAATATTCATTTAAACTCAAAATGTTAATCAAGCAAATAAATTATCACATACCCCTTCCCAGTTTATAGATACATAAATTCTCAGAGTACAAAAGAAGCAGCCTTGATGGTACCACCCCAGCCACAAGGAAGAGTATAGGGTGGTACACTATTTCTTAGAGTGTGGAACAGATGAATAAAAGGCCCAAAGGGATCATCATATTGCATGTGGTTAATGTTCAAAAAGTAATATAATTTGTGCTCTCATACAGGGAGGGCGTTTGATTGCTGGATGGCCTGACCAGCCCTTCGGTGGACAACTGAAAATCATTCTGAGAGGAAATCATTACACACCTGAATGGCCTCTGCCTGCTGGACAAAGCCAAGGATCTAAAGTGCTGGGTAATGAAGTCGTCAAACATGCCTTTAAACATAACAGTTAGGAGACGAAGACGAGGTTGAGACACACAATTGTTTTAGTGTATATACTACATGAGAATATAAGCAAAACAACCCACACTAAAACGAGATTGGTATAGTTTATTTCTTGCCTTTTTTTTAATCATGACAGACACATAAATCATGTCACAACTCCTTTAATCAATTTTAATTAGTTAACATTACACTCAAACAGATAATAGCATAAATGTAAATTCACCTGCACATCTTGATTGCAAGTGCTGCTACAGTGCAGCTGCTGTGTACGTAGTGAAGGCTTGTAGTGTCACTTTAAGCAACGCACTCATGAAATGCATCTGGTGTGACTTCAGAGATTTTTATGTTTTTAGCAATGTTCATATTAACATATACAAACTCCAATATCACACAGTGGGATTTTTTTTAATGACACTTCTGTATATGCAGTGACATTAAACGCAATTCTGATGTTGTTGTTTAGGTGTCTTTGGTTCTCTTGGCCTCTATGGAATGCCACACAAAGTTTATTCCACTAAACTGGCTAAAACTGCTACGGCTGGCTCCAGCTCCCTCTCACTTCAGGAGCCTGTAGACTGGCAGGTGAGTACATTTCAACATGCAAGTGTGCTATATATGATCTTCACATTTCTGTGATTGTATGCACCCCCTTGTTTCTAGGTCAAAAAGGCATATATTTTTAATAGACTGCATAGATCTATGTTCCATGTAAGGCTCATGAAAATTACAGGGTACGAAAGTGTCATTTACGTTATCATTAGGTAGCATTCTCGGATCTCCCTGGTGCTCCTATGGTGCGATATCCACCATGAGACATATAATATCTGAAAACCATAACCTTTAATATAAAGGTAGCTAAAATTTGATTTGCGTGCAGTTTCAAAGATCCAGGATAAGTGTTTTTAGCTAAAACATGACTTTTAGGGCAAACTTTTGAGGTCTTGGCACATGACCGAAATAAGGTTCAGGTAGTTTGGATTTTACATAAGGAATGTTATCTTAGTGGAAAACTGGTTTAAACACGCTAAACTTTTCAGTTATTACATATTGGGCTGCTTTAAACAAGATTAAGTCAGTCAATAATGTAAATGACAAGGCCAGCAATCACTACTGACATACCTTTAACAAGGACACAGAAGAGACAAACTACTGATCATTGGATGAAGTTTTTTTGACACACAGTTCTTCAACTCTCCTAATTTCTACATAAAAAATATTGAATTCCAGCCTTACCCATATATTTTGCTTGCAATAATGTCCATACAGGTCTTTATGTAAGTTATACAAAGTTAAACAACACTTTGGCCAAACAGAATATAGAACTGAAAAATGCTGTGGTATAATACACAATATTTTTCTCCTATACAGAAAAGAAGGTTAAAACATTTCAGCTGATGGAATTTGGTTTTTGGCAGTATTAATATATTTATATAATAATGGCCCATTTTTTTAATGTATTTCTAATGTATATGTCTTTGAACTGTTGGAGGAAACCAGACTACACCGAGAAAACCCACACAAGCACAGAGAGAACATGAAACTCCATATATATATATATATATATATATATATATAATTTTTTTGGGGGTTTTTTTTGTCTTGTTTTGTTTTGTTTTACCAGGCAGGGGATGAAATCGTGCTGTCCACCACCAGTTATGATCCATGGCAGACAGAGACCCGCACCATATCATCAGTCTCCAACAATGGACTTGCACTGACCTTGGATCAGCCACTCACTTACACACACATTGGTGAGTTAAGTACTATGTACAGTAATGCATATATATTTATTATAACTTTTGTTACGACCCAGTCTATATGATTTAGCCACACAGAGTAAGTAAAGGGGTTATATGCAAGGCAGACGGAGATTGCATACCCTGAGAATATGCCAGGAATGAGTTTCACACAAGAGTTGGTTCAAAAAGTGATATATACATTTGGTGAATTGCTGTAAATAATACATAGTGTAATACAAAAATATACCTTTAAAACAATATACCTATTTGTGCAACTGATGCAGCGGAGAACTACACAGCACCTGGAACATCCAAGAGCTACAGGCTAGCTGGTGATGTGGGTCTACTGAGCAGGAACATTAAGATCATTGGGGGAGATTACCCAGAACTTAGGAGTGAGTCATTTGGAGCCAGAGTGTTAGTGGGATCCTTCTCCGCCGGGGGAATCGACTACAGAGGTACGCAGCTAGACCACCCAGTGGACAAAAAGACAGAAAAATTAATGTACAAAACAGCTTTTTATACATGTTTTAACACTAATTCAATAACTTTGGCTAACTGTGTGGTTCTTAAAGGAAAGGCTCAAATTCAAAATGTGGAGTTTTACCGCACGGGGCAGGAGGGATGGACAGACAGCACTGATCCTCGCTACTCTGTAGCATTCCTCAACTTGGGAGTGGTGAGAACTACAGAATTCCTCATTCACTGTTTATTTTCTGATGTGCTTCTGCTTTCAAGAAAAAAAGTGAGACAGAATTTGAATTTAGGGAACCAATTGCAAAAAAAACCTTTTATTCCTTTTTATTGCTTAAAAAAGTCTCATCACTGGTATGGTGAGGGATTTTGTGATGGTGGCTCTTGTTTGTCATTTATGAGAAGAGTCTTCAATGGCAGTTTTTTGCCAAAGTTTTAACTGGAATTGCTGTTTTATAGCTGATATAATGTAAGTGATAACAGGAACTAGTTTGGTTTGCATATGTTCCACAGCATTAAATAACATATACAGTAAGTGCAATAACTCATGTCACGATGACTGATAATTTTCCAATAACAGCATGCCATTATTATTAATATTGTTATTATTGTTATTATTATCATCATTATTTCTTACATGTCGTTTTTCTACAGGTGAATCAGAATGATTCTTATATTAAAGGGTGTGCATTTCACCACGGCTTTTCTCCTGCTATTGGTATCTTTGGAACAGATGGACTGAGTGTTGATGATAATGTCATTCATCACACTGTAGGAGAAGGTATCAGACCTCAATCACTATTATATCTTTAAAAGAAAATGAAAGGAAACCCATATGTATATTTTCATCATACGGTGGCTTTTACTTACATTTCTGAAGTTGCAGTCTGCTAAAATCTGTTTAATTGTTTGCATTAGCCTGTTTAAAAAGGCCAGTTCGCAAAATCACAAGAATAGGACGTGGCTGTGTCAGTTCCAGTAAGCAAGATAACAGCAAAAACAACAGTATACAAATATAAGCTAACAAATCAGATATAAAGTAGTGACGTTTTGAGTAAAATAAAGCTAGGCACATCTCTACATCACACTACATTCCTTTTACACACATCAGACAGCCATCTTGTATACATCAACCTATTGTATACAGCAAAGTGCATTTAATTGCACAACACGTCCGTCTTTACAGCATCTTCTATGTGAGTCACTTGTCACTTTTCAGATGACTCACATAAAATGGTGTTCACCTGTGTAAGGACTTATTCCTCTCTTTTTTTTCCATGAAAAAGATTGCAATAACAGTAGCGCATCTTGATATGCAAAGACATATACAATGTATGCAAGCTTTTATTAGGTTTGAGTTAAGAAAAGATCTTAAACAGAACTTGCTAAGATTTGTTATACCAGACTGATATATACTAAGACTGCTCAGAGCTTCAGTTCAAGTACAAGAAGGTTTTGCATATTTAATTCTGAATCTCTTAGAAAATTAATATTATAAAAAAGACTATAAAGTACTGTGGTCTCATACTTTATATATTATATATTATAAAATTATCATCTAACACCGGTCTGATCTGGGCTTTTCTAAAATCAAATGAGGCTACAAGTACAAATAAGATTTTTTTATTGTTATATCACCGAGTATAATGAAATTTGCAGCAATCTTAAAGGTGCATTCACATATAATGGACATAATTAAACAGAAAATGACAACTTAACTAACCTGCAAAAGTTACATTTAAAAAAAAAGTGTCTAAATTACACTGTATTTATAATGTCTTTATTATGATAGGAATCAGGGTGTGGGGCAATAACATCACACTTCGGCGGAACCTGGTTATACTGAGTCTCTGGCCAGGATCGTATAATGGAAGAAAAGAGAACACAAACATCAACTGGCCTGCAGCTATTGAGGTGTGTTACACACTGACACACAGAATGTCTCAGAAGCATCCACCTTCAACAAAAAATAGAGGCTTTATCTATATCAAGTATTTTACATTTTATTTTTATTATTCAAGGTGAACATGGGCACTAATGTAGTTCTTCGGGGAAACACGGTTGCTGGTTATGAAAGAGTGGGATTTCGAATCAATGGAGAACCATGTCCAGGTACATTTTCATGATTGTTGTTAAGATGAATCTTAAGCACTTTACATACACATAATATGTTTTAATGAAGTTTGAGTTAAAGAAACAGATAGGTGCCATCGTTTTAATTATGAAAAAAACAATTTTTTTAGTAGCTTTATTTAAAAGCTACTGAAAAAATATTTTTGAAAGCCACTGGAAAAAAATTGTTGGTTTTTTTGTCTGTTTTTTTTTTAAAGGCTACTTTAAAAAAAGTTTTTCTCATAATTAAATCAATGGCACTTTTTTGCTTTTGAACTCAAACTTTTTTTTTGCATATAGGCAAATTCAACTAACATTTATCTGTAATGGGGTATATATTTATATGTATATAATGTATATGTATATAATATATGTACATAAATTCGTTTTTTTTTTTAATCTGCATGTAGTTTTATTTGTTCCAGCTTGAAGCATTTCTTTATTTTATATATATATATCAATCAAGAATGTTCCTTATTCAAAATATCTTCCAATATTGTTTTCAGTGTTAAACAGTGTATGTAATCATAATAAATAATGATATGATAATATTTAGGACAAACTGTTACATAATTACATATCCTATGTCATACATACAGTATAGGGCAATTTGCTAGCCAGGGGAATAAAGTGATTCAATTTTGATTTGTATGTCAATAGGATCTTCAAATCCAGTTGCTCCGTGGCAGCAGAATGAGGCTCACGGTGGTCTGTTCGGAGTCTATATGAATAAAGATGGACTCATTGACTGTTCTCAAATCCAGGGATTTACCATCTGGAAAAGTTTTGATTATGGCATTTACTTTCAGGTATAATTATTACCACTGCAAGCTTTAACCTTTTTCAATCTCTGCTTTACAAATCATACTGTTCTCTAGGTTTAATCCAAGCATTTGGTTAATATCATAAATGAAGGGTCTGTTTAAGTTTAAATATATAAAATGGAGTAGTTTACAGGTATGCTTCATTAATAATTATTCTACATACCATTTTTTTCCTGATAAAATATTTGTGTATAGTATGATTTGTAAAATAATATATCTTCATAGTAGACATATATTCATAGTAGATAATACACACACACAAAAAAAAAAAACATGTCCATTCTAAACTTTACAATACTAGATAAATGTCAAGATATTAGGAGACTTAAATGCAGTGCGGTTTAACAGTAGGTGTGAATGTGAGTGTGAATGGTTGTGTGTGTGCGTGTGTGTGTGTCGGCCCTGCATTGGTCTGCCAATGACCCTCATAGGATTAAATGGCTCAGCAAATAAGTGAGAGTGAACTAAAAGCTTGTGAGGACAGACTGTGAGCTAAAATAGTGTTTCACAAAATGAACTGAAAACAAAGGAACCTAAATAAGGTGAGGGCAGTGAATTAAACAGGAAACAGCTCTACCGAATAATGTAGTGAGGAGGAATGAGGTAGTGGATGGGAAATGTAGTTTGTATCGCACATGATTGTAGTCAGAGTAGAACTAAGAAAATTTGCAGAGAGGAAGGGGATTGGGTAAACCTGTGACAGGGGCAGACATGAAAATGACAATAAAATGGATAAAGTATTCATAACTTTACGCCTTGTTATTTAATATATTGAATATATTAAATAACATATATATAATATATTTAATAACATATATATAATATATTTAATAATGAAATTAGCTATTATATGAAATTACTGTGGTAAGTTTGCAATTAAAATTAAAGATTTTTTTTTTCTTTAAAGAATTGTCAGATTTTTTGATGAAAAAATCTACAATTTCTTTACATTATATTTCATTATATTTACAAATATTAAGAGTATAGAAGAGTATATACCTATACCTTATATAACACATTCCCAAACATTAAGTTGTGGTGGTTACGTATTATTTTTATTAAGCAGGGTTATAATGAGCAAGGCTTCATGTGAATATAGCTATTGCAGATCACAATAGCTGTATAGTAATTCTAGTTAACATTATTCCGTCTTCTCTGCTCTTGTTAAGGTGTACATGAGTATCATGGTTTCTAATGTGACCCTTGTTGACAATGGAATGGGCATCATATCCATCATATATCAGCCTCCGTCAGTCAGCCATGCATACTCAAATAAATATGTCTTAGTCCAGGTAAGAAGATGAACATATTTCATGGATATATTTAATATCTTGTCAAATGGATTTCAAATCTATGACACTGCAATCATATATGTATCTCAATGGATTTTTTTTTTCTTTTAGGATTCCTTAATTGTTGGCAGTAGCCCCAACTTCAACTGCACTGACACTCTGTCTATGAATGATACCAATATAGCTCTCAGTGTAGTACACAGGGCACCCCGACCTGTTAATGGTAGATTTCCACTTTTTTATTTTAAAGTCAGTCTCAGTATTGTGCTGCCGTGATTGTTTCTCTAAACAAGATTCTTAACTTTGTATGCTCCATAGTCTGTAATCAAAAACAAAAATCTATTAGGTTTGTTATTGTTATGAGACTTCCTATTCTGAATTTGTTTGCTTTGTGTTTTTTTTAAGAAACTTGCCAGAAGGTGCATTTATTTCAGGCTAGATCTAGTCAGAAATTAGATCCGGAGAATGTAACAAAATTCTTCAAGTTGGAAGTTTTTATCTTCATAAACACATTACATGAAGTATAGAGTTAACATAAACCTACAGTGGCCCCTACTAACCAACTAGTTTGAGTCAGAAATTAGCTTAGCAAATGAATATATTAGATATAGTCAAATGTATCTACAATTTCTTATTTAAAAATAAATAAATTAACCAAATATATTTTTTTCTTATTTAATTTATTTATTTAGCTCAAAATGCATATCATACTTGAAATTATATTTTTTTCAAAAAAAAGTTGAGAAATAATTTTATACTTGGATTACTTTAAAAGTTTCAATAGAAAATTTCTAATTCTCTTTTTTTTTGTGCAAAATAAGCCTCATAAAGAAAAATATAAACTATAGTTCTCCAGTATATTTGAGAATAAAAGTTGTTTCTTACTGTTAGACCACCTGTGAAGGTTATGCGCATGCTTTAATGGAAGGTAGATTAACTCATATATCTTAGAGAATCTGTATGTTGAATTATCAATATAAAACTTGAAACTATGAAAACTAATAATGAATACTTTTAATATGAGCTAAATGATATACTGGCATTATATTCTATGTGTCTGGCAGGCGGCAGGACTGGAATATCTTGGCCAACATTTGGATCTGCGCACAATAATGCTCCACTCAAACCCCACGCTGAACTCATGAGCTACAACGCGATCAGTGGACTCCTGACTGTCACAAGTAACAAAAAACATTTAAACTCTTATTATCTCAAAGTGGTACTGTATGTAAAAGTGGTTTGTTATGGCATGCAGTCTTTGTGGGAATTTAGACCTGTTTTTATTTTTTCCAGATACCACATTTGTTGGGTTTAGGAATGTGTGCTCAAGCGAAACAAATTACATGTTTTTCACCAATCCAAAAAATGAGGACCTGCAACACCCCATTAATGTTCAGAGGATCACTAAGAGTGACAGCACAGAAGGGGCTCAAGTGTTCATTCATCATCCAGACCTGGGGTGAGTTGTATTGCTGCTATACATGCACTAAAGGTGTGCTAACACAACACTGATCATGATCCCAATTTGCCCCGATCAAATTCTGATATTACATCAGAGGAAATCAGAGAGCATGGGAAAATACTGGTATTGAACACCAGAGAACATCATATACTTTTGGGCAAAACTTTGAAGGGGAAAAAATTTTGTTGAAAATTATTGTGCTCAGCGTACATTAGGTAGTCATGGGGAACAATCAGCATTTTTTTTTTTTGCTTAGTCACTCCCTGTCCCTCTTTATGCTTTATGTGGTGCTAAATAATTAAATACATTAAATATAAATAATAAGTGAAATGCAAGGTTTACGGATGGAATATGCTTTCACTTTATAATTAATACTAATAATAATAAGCCTTAATTATACTAGCTGAATATCAAAAGATTTATAGTCATTATTTGTTCAAAAGACTGTTTACACAAAAACATCCGTTTAAATAATCTAGTTATCTATGAAAGAAAGATCTAGTCTGTATCTATGGTAGATAATACACTGCTGGCGGCAAGGTGGCACAGTGGTTAGCACGTCCATCTCACAGCAAGAAGGCCTGGGTTTGATACCCAGACTCAGGCATTTCTGATTGAAGTTTGCATGCTCACCCAGTGAGCTTTCTCTGGGTACTCTGGTTTCCTCCCACAGTCCAAAAAAATGCACAGTAGGCTATTTGGCTGTTTCAAATCACCCCTACAGGTTGTGTGTGTGTATGTGTTGAGCCTGAGGTGGCCTGGCGAGCTGTCCAGGGTGTACCCTGCCCTCGTCCAGAGTCGGCTGAGATGGGCGCCAGCCTCCCAGCGACCCTAATAAGAATTAAGTGGCTTACAAAATGAATGAATGATTAGTACACTGACATAATTAAGACATGTATTGTTTAAATATGTTCATATATGAGTATTACAGTAGTGCAGTGGTTAGTACTGTCACCACACAGCAAGCAGGATCAGGGTTTGCCCCTACCGGGGCCTTCCTGTGCATGTGATCTTCCATGACCCATAGAGAATAAGCAGTATAGAAAATGAATGAATAAATAAATAAATAAATGTTGATGTATATATATATTTTCATAAAGTACAGATGAGAAAGTTTACTTTATTACTTGCAAAAAAAATTTATTTACTCAAAAACTACATCACTGCATTTAGGATTTAACCTCTAACAGTATCTAGACAGGTTTGCAAAGATTTACAGTATTACTTTTTGATCCACCACTACAAATGTTTGCTGTTCTTCTGTCGTTTCTAAAAATCAGTGAATCTCCTTTCATTACAGCAAAGTTAACCCATCTGACTGTGTGGATATGGACTGTGACGCTAAGAAGAAGAGCATGCTAAAAGACCTGGATGGTAGTTTCTTGGGATCGGTGGGAGCGGTGGTTCCCTACTCTGAGTTTGAGTGGAATGGGGATTCCCGACATGGGCTAGGAGATTACCGCATCCCCAAAGTCATGCTCACTTATCTCAACGGCAGCCGTATCCCTGTGGACAACATTGCTCCACACAAAGGTGAGTCTGAAAGGGGTAAAATCTTAGAATGCACTGTACACTGTAGTGTTATTTGTTTCTACTAATATTTATTTGTTACAATAAAAACAACATTCCAATTGCTGTAGTACACTTATTTAACAACTGTAGTGAACTGTAGTTCAGTTGCAGACTGAAATAATTCATATTGATATGCATACAGGTGTGATCCGGGACTCAACCTGCACATTTATGAGCACCTGGCAAGCCTATAAGTGTTCTGGGATGAACTACAGGATGCTAGTGATTGAGAGTATGGATTCAGACACTGAAACCAGACGTCTATCTCCTGTAGCTGTGCTGGGAGATGGCTATGTAGACCTACTGAATGGTAAAATATAATATATAATCAAATCCATTTTAATGAACAAATGATGTGCACTAAACAAATACACACATAAGTATGAATATTAGGTGCACTATATATAAAAAACTTTACTTAACATTTTATTAAGTCATTTGGGAATCTGGTTGAGACTAGAGTTGTGCATCGAGGTCAGGAACGCATTGGACACACAAGTGGAAAGTTTCATGTGGGTGTGTGTGGGCAAGAATTCAGACAGGAAGTGCAAGGAACAAGGGCGAATATCCCCACACAAAGCACTCACTGTGTCCAATCAGCAACAGGGGTGTTCATTTTAGTGTCATTGCCTCGTCAATTTTTAGAATCAGAATACTTTATTGAGCCCGGAGGAAATTGTATAAGAATTGTGTCCATGAATTTGGGTGGCAGAACTAGTACAACTTTTTTCCAGGGTGATTCAGTGTTTCCAAGGAAAAGTTATATTATTCATGTTTTAAAGGAAAGGATGAACTACCCTTTCTGGTTTAGGCTACGCCACTTCTTATTGATACTCGAATGTAGATACTGCTACTCCTATTTAATGAGAGATATTCTGAATCCCTCTGGTGACCTAGCATGAGGATATATTTTAGAGGATAGAGACTACAAAGCATTTCTGCAAATCACTTGAGATAGAAGAAGATTACATTCTAGTACAATAGTAAAAGTAGTAGAACAGTGGAAGTGTAATTCTTCACATATCCCAGTTTGTTATGAATTTGAGGCCAGAGTGCAGTCAGCCATGAAACACTGCCTTCTGATCAATAACCCAGAGCCTTCATCACCACACCACCACTGCCCTGGATAAAGGCATCCTCTAAATGCTGTAAATGTAAACGGATACACAAAGAGATGGTGACATTGCGTTAGATCATTAATCTAAACTACTAATACTCCAGATAGGATTCTATGTTGTCTGTTTGTGTAGATTAGTGTTCTGTGTAGTGTTACAAGTAGAGTATTTTAACAGAGTTTAGAACATACATTATCTAATACTATATTGAAAGTCTAATACACATTGCCTCTGTCTTTGCACAGGCCCACAGGACCATGGCTGGTGTGCTGGTTATACATGTCAAAAGAGATTGTCTCTCTTCCACAGCATTGTAGCTACAAACAAATCCTTTGAAATCTATTTCACTGGTGTGACCCCCCAAAAACTAAGGCTCATGATGCTTAATGCTTCCCCCGATGAGGTACAAGCACTCACTGGTTTTAGATGTTGCAAACTTCTGATTATGATGTCCCTTAGCAAAAAGTAGTATACTTGAAGTGTATTTTATTAAGTAGACTTGAAAAATATTTTATTCTATTAGTATTGATGTACTTTTCTTTATACTATTCAGTATAAACCGAGTATACTTCACTATACTATTCTGAAATACATAAAACATAGTAT
>JAOUQZ010000028.1:5980346-5990812 GCA_028564935.1 Neosilurus hyrtlii
CTCTCTCTCTCTCTCTCTCTCTCTTTCTCTCTCTCTCTCTCTCTCTCTCTCTCTCTCTCTCTCTCTCTCTTTCTCTCATACATCTCATACACGCACATGCACACACACAGACACACACAGACACACACACACACACACTTAAACATACACATGCAGAGATTGGCAAGGGAGTGGACAGATGCACAGCGGTTGACCCCCAGTGCCCAATGTTTCATTCATTCTCTGTCTGGGATAAGACAAAGCAAGCCAATGATGCTACTTTCAGATTAGGCTTGCCTTTTGCCTAAGGTCAGAGGTCGAGTGTCCCTTTGTGCATGGCCTCTGAGAGAATTTCAAAGGTACACATGCAGTAAAGAAAGAGGAAGCAATCAACACAGCCAGAGAACAAGAGAAAGGAATGTGTGTGACATTGCTGGATTGGCCCTCTGTCTTTCTGAAGCACTATTATTCCATGGACTACATAAGAAGATGAGAAAAAAGGAGCAAATAAGAGCAACTCTGCAACAAAGCTGATTCGTAACAATAGATGTGAATTTGGCTTTATGTGACATCTGGACAAAGTAGTAATTTTGGTTAAACTATCCATCCACCCATCTGTTATCTATACCGTTCATCCATCAGGGTCACAGGGAAGCTGCAGCCAATTCCAGGTGATGTTAAACGAGAGGTGGGGTATGGTGGGTAAAGAAAAGACTCACCCCCTTCAAAATAATGCACATTTTGTTTCACAACTTAATCCTATAGATAGATTTTTCGACAGTGCCTTGCCACCCATAGTTGATTTCTTTATTTCAGTTACACTTGCAAGCACTGAAATGCTCTAGAAAAAGCAGATTTATATGCTAAACCAATCATAATGATTGCAGTTGATTACAGATGAAAGCCAGTGGGAAATGAAGAACATGATCAGTTACATTGGATTGAGTCTTTTAACCTGTTGTTTTATTTTTTTGAACTTTTGTTACTATGTTCTTCACTTGTTTGGTATAAACTGCATTGAGTAAATAGAGCTAGAAAAAATAATCACAATCTTTAAGCTAAAATATGATATTTAATAATGAAAGCACTGGCATAAAATTACTAATTTTCACTCAAAAAAGGTCAGTGATAGCAGGCTGTATTAAATATTTTATCTTTCCCACGTTTTCACTCTGCCATGCACTGAGAGTACTTAAAACAGAGTCGATGTCCAAAAACTGTACGCTTACACTTGCAATGAGTTTTACATTTACAGCATTTGGCAGACAATCTTATCCAGAGTGACTTACAATTATCATTTTTATACAACTGAACTATTGAGGGTTAAGGGCCTTGCTCAAGGGCCCAACAGTGGTGACAGTGGGGATTGAACCGCTGACCTTCGGATCATTAACCCATCGCCTTTACCACTAAGCCACCACTGCCTGTTTTTTAAGCAAGAAATCCACTTACAGTCTGACAGGCTCATTCATCCATGCTGGATTTTGCGCTCTGACGTTCAACACTGCCCATTAATGGTGATTGCTAGTAAAATTAAAAACCTGAATTAGATTCGGACAGCGAATATGTTTGTGTGACAGAGTTGACATAGTTCTTGGGGACATAACTTCATATGCTTGAAATGCCAAAATTTATTCATATTCAAAAATTATTTCTTTGTACATATACAGCTTAAATTGTCAACACATGAAGGTACTTTTATATTCGAAAGATCTGGGCAAATCCAATTTAACACGTTTTTTAAAATAATTAGGTATAAGAGTGGAATATAAAATATGCATTTCTATGAGAATAACCCATGAATAAAATTTTCAGTTTGTTACCACTGCTACAGAGTATTTCTACAAGTTACCAATTGTAGAAGAAAAATCTACTGAAAAATCTACAGCTAGAAATATGGTAGTAACTATTGCAGATGGTCAGTAAGACATGCTAATAAACAATAAAAAGAATTTTATTATCTCAAGCTAATGTTCCTGATCCCATAAAGGAGCCTAAATTGTGTTGATTGGTCCATTAGCTGAATGCCACGAATTTCCTTATTTGCAAGTCTATTGTAAGAGAATCTAATTATAGCAGCAATCTTTTGAGATGTATGATGAGACGATCCCAGTAAAAGTTTGACTGAATTCTATAACAGACTTTGTGATCATGTGTTCTCTGTGTTTGATTATACAACTGTTAGTTTTTGTTCTGCAATTTGATTGGACGATAACTGTTCCAAGAAGGCTTATTTTTCCTTTAACCACACTAAGATGTTTTACTGTGTGTATCATGCTACATGTCAATGTTTGCAGCACAAAATACAGCTTTGTGACAATTAAAATTACAAGTTTTATACGAATAAAAATGAATTGAGTTTATTAGAACAATTTAACCTAATTAAACTTCTTGTTAGTGGTGTCATCAGTAAACATGGGTAAACAATACTTTTCGATCTTATGAAAGCTCATCAAAAGATGAAAGGGAAAATAGAACACCAATTTCACTAGAAGCACATTTAACGGGAATATATAAATCATTGTTAGCGGACACATGCATAAATTTAAAACAAATCTATTTCCATTAAACAAAATATAAATATATTCTATAATATATAACTATATTGTATCTGAAATGTCACTCAATATTAATTTCACCCATATAGAACTTGCAAACATCTACTATTTTACTTTTAGAAATTGGGAATCATGTTTCCTAAATGAGAGCGAGAGAAAAAAACAAGAGAGTAACAGGTTTCAGTATGAAAGATCTGGTTACTCTGATTTCCCCACTTTTGTTCGCTACCCTGAAGATTCAAACATTAGTGACCCATAAAACAAAGGGGTGAAAGGAGGTTTGTAGAGTTAACTCATGAGAGGACAGTGCACTGGTGTTTAGATAGCTGTAGGCCACCGTAGAACAGAAGCCAGAAGGTTAATCTGCCCCACTTTACTCCTGCACACAAACTACTGATATAAGGCAAGCTGTAGGTGACCATAAAGCTGTTAAACGAAACAGAATTGATCCTGTGTCAGCTGGCAGTTGCAGAATTCACAACACACCAAAAGATCCTACTACTGGCTTCAGACACTGAAATGAAATCATTCTGTGTCTAAGTCTGCTTTTGCTATAATTGCTAATGGTACATTGGACATGAAATCCTTCATAAGCCTGTTTTTTCATTTAAACATGACAATATATCCCTGATAGCCTGCTCCAGCTTTCTGGAAGTGGTGTTGTCTACAGGCAGTGATACCTAGCATATACAGTACTTGGCAATTTTTTCAGTTAAATACAGTACCTGCTTTTTTGAAGGCAGGGTACACCTTGATCTGCTCACTAGTCCACTGCAGGGCCAAAACACAACCATTCAAAATGACACGCACTTTCACATCTAGGGCAATTTGGAACAGCCAATTAGCCTAATGTGGATTTATGTAATGTATTTGAACTGTGGAAGGAAACCAAAGGACCTGGACAAAACCTATGCAATCATGGGGAAAACATGCAAATTCAAATGTGCTAACCACTACACCACTGTGTCCACCCTCTGTTCCCAATATGCTTGCCTGGAACATCTTTTTTTTCACCATGAGGAAGATAAGTGAGTTGGTTGTTGGTTTCTTCATCGTGTCATCTTAGAGTTTTTTTACTTCCCACTATCTCCTCTGATTTCTACATAGCTACTTTGTAATACTTTTTAAAAATACATTCTACAACATAAAATTAAATGTACAGAAAGACCATGACCTGGAAAATCCAATGTACTGTCTGCAATACAGAAAAAAATTCAAGACAGCATACAAAAAGCTAACTGCACTGCGTACACCAACACTGACACCAGAATAGTGACTCCTATATTTTCAAAGACCAGAACCAGAATTAGAATTAGGCACATGCAAAAGGCAGAAGTAGGTAGAAGGTGGGAGTTTAATTTGACATCACTATTCTTTCCATAGAAACCAGTGCAGGGCAGCACGGTGGTGTAGTGGTTAGCACGGCTGCCTCACAGTAAGAAGGTTGTGGGTTCGAGTACTGGGTTCGGGTGTATCTGTGTGGAGTTTGCATGATTTCCCCGTGCTTGCATGGGTTTCCTCCAGGTACTCCGGTTTCCTGCTACAGAACAAAGACATGCATATTAGGCTAACTGGCTGTTTTCAACTGCCCATAGGCATGAATGTATATGTGAACAGTTGTGTGTGTTGCCCTGCGAAGGTCTAGCAGGCTGTTCAGGGTGTACTCCGCCTTTGCCTAGAGTTGGTTGACCACATGACCCTAGTAGCATTAAGCGGTTTGGCGAGTGAGTAATCATAAGAAACCAGTGCAAATGTAGAAAAAGTGTAATGGAATAGACAATGGTGTTGTTACCTCCCTCCAAAAAAAAAAACTTGCAAAACAATTTTAATCTTTTTAAAGGAAGCTCATTTCATTTTCAGGGGGGAAGAAATCTTGTAAATCTTTCCGTATGTTTGTGCCCTGCTGATAAAACACATCTGAACTGTTGCTGCTTGTTCAAAGAACCAAAGACTTGCTTGCTGATCTTAATCTTGACAGACCCGAATCAAAGAGCCAGAGAAGGTACTCTGCTGCAAAGTTGTTCAGGTCACAGCCATGCCAGCAGCTTTGCACTGTCTGTCAAGGGATAAAGCGATGTGGTGGTACGCAGATGTTTGATAGTTAGCGCTGAGGAACATATGGCTTCGGTTGTGGTTGAAGCAGTTCTGCTTGTTCTGGGTTTAACTAACTTTAGATTAGGTTCCTTAGCAGAGGATTGAAAGTTGCTGCGAGACAGGTCTGACCTCTTTGCATGAGTTTTGACTGAATGATAATACGAGTTCTGGACTTCTTTTATACATTAGAAGCAAAGTTTGGTTGACAGCAGCCATAGTCTTGCTTTATAGTCAGTTGGTGGTGGTGGAAATGTGAAACATATGGGGAGGGTCTAGATTGAGTATGTTCTTTTTCTATAATTATAAGTGTATGGAAAGGACCATTTAATGGGCTACATCACTATTTATACATCAAAAGGAAATGATAGTAGATAACTCAGTAGCCAAGATAACTTATTATTTAGCATTAATGACATACAGACTGCTTGCTGTCTCTGTGTTTCAACACAGTATAGTAAAATGTTTTTATAGCATGTATGTTTTCCAAAGGACTGGGATATGCTCCCCAGGCAAGAAGGAGGCATTCCTGCACATTACTAGCATTTAATATGATATTCATTGTGGAAGAAACATTCTGTAACATAGCACTGTGTCTCTGAGTTTCAACATTTTGGTTAGTCCATCGTGGTCCATCAACCCAACCGAATTCACCGAAAATGTTATTAGAACATTCAGTAAGTTTGATTACACCCCCTCGCTCACTGACTCACTTATTCATTTGCCAAGCTTAATCCTACTAGAGTCACGGAGAGACTGATGCCTATCTCAGCCGACACTGGAAGAAGGCGGGGTAAACCCTGAACAGTTTGCCAGGCCATCACAGGGCAGCACAAACACAACCATTCACACTCACACTCACATCTAAGTTCAATTTGAAACAGCCAGTTAGACTAATGTGAATGTCTTTAGACTGTGTGAGGAAACCTTGAGCTTGGGAATCAAACCTTGGTCCTTCTTGCTGTGAGGCGAAAATGCTAACCACTACCCCACCATGCCGATAACGATATAACTTCAAAGATAATAATGGTTTGTGCCATGTGATACAGTAGTGTGCAATCCAGATCACAACCCCCGATCCAGATTCACTATGACCATGAGAAAGAATGAATGACAGCGGTTTGATTTATTAGAAGCTTGCGCTTACACTACCTGTCCATTTTTACAATAACCTTATGGAAATGTCAGGTATCATCCATCCATCCATTATATATACCTCTTTTTCGACAGAGTCTTGGGGGAATTCAGACTCACATTCACACCCAAGGCTAATTTAGAATAAACAGCTGACCTTAGAATAAAAGCAGATTGCATGTCTTTGGACTCTAGGAGGAATTCCAGGATACCTGGAGGAAATAACCATGGAAAGGCACCAGACAGCTGCCAGGTTCGAATCCAGAAGCTTCTTGCTCTGATGTTAGAGTGATAACCACTTGATTCACTTCACGTGCCACAATGCCATCCATGTTAGGTACAATCATGATTAAACGTGTAACAGCAACTGTCCAAACACTGCATGGAAATGTCCTCAGGATACCCAGACAACTTGATGGTTATTAACTGCTGAAAGCATTCGTTCATTCGTTCATTCGTTCATTCATTCATTCATTCATCAGTAACCAGTTCATCATGGTCAGGGCTGATCCAGAGCCTCATGACCATGGGGAATGCAGCAGAAATACACCCTGGGTGGAATGGCAGTACATCACAGGGCACCAGACACGCACACATTCATTCAGGTAAGGTAATTGAGTGGAGCAAATCCAGTGTTTTTTGGACTGTGGGAAACCAGACAACCTAAAGTAAACCACGTAGGGAGCACATACAAATATCTGCACAAACCCAGAACCGGAGTTTTTGATTAAACCTGAAGCAATGAGTTTTTAATGCTAACTTCTGTGCCACCATGCTGTCTCTGAGAACATTTAACTAATTTAATATAGTTAAAGCCAGTGTAAATATGTTACACAACCACTGCATTACCCCCACACTCACTACATCCCTATAATATACCTGTATTATAATTACTGATATTTATTATATATTTTCATTACAGCATTGCAGCTACATCATCCTGGAGTTGCACAGCACTATATTTCACATACAACTACAAACCTGCACTTTATTCCATGTACTTATATTATACAAATATTATATTTATATTTAGGGTTTTTTTTCTTTCTGGTGTTGTTGGTTTTTTCCACTTGTATGTAACTACTGTAGTACGAGTAAAATTTTGGGTGATGCAATTTCTTCTTTTAGATCACCTGACAGTCTTCAATATAATTTGGGGTATGACACCACAAAATAAATCCAGTGCGGCACGATGGTGTAGTGGTTAGTAAGTCTTCGTAACAGCTAGAAGGTTCAGTCGTGGGCTCAGTGATGGGCGGTGTTTCTGTGTGGAGTTTGCATGTTTTCCCTGTGCTTGTGTGGGTTTCCTCCCACAGTCCAAAGACATTGCATTTTAGGCTAACTGGCTGCTCCAAATTGTCGCTAGGAGTGAGTGTGTGTGTGTGTGTGTGTGTGTGTGTGTGTTGGCCCTGCAATGATCTGGCAAGCTTTTGAGGGTGTACCTCGCCTTCGCCTAAAGTTGACTAAGATAGGCTCCAGCCTCCACATGACCCTAGTAGGATTAAGCGGCTTGGCAAATGAATGGGTGGATGGATGGATGGATCGTCTTTCCAAAAAAAGAAGTTTGGAGAAAATCAGCTGTCTTAAATGACTTACACTTGTCATTTTTCTACAGCGAAGCTACTGAGGGTTAAGAGTCTTGCTCAAGGGCCCAACAGTAGCAACTTAGGGGTACTGAAGCTTGAATCTTCGATCTTCTGCTTAGTAACCCAGAGCCTTAACCAATTAGCCACCACTGCACTTTCAAATTGCTGTATCTCAGACTTAACTTTTACTACATTGAAATTAATTTGGTAACGTTCCATTTCACTCCACATTCTACTGTGATAGTGAGTGACTATTCAATAAGAATAAGCGATCCGAGACTATATACATATATATATATATATATAGGGTCATGGAATCCCTGAATCGTTGAAAGATACTTTCTCATTGTAGAGACTATTTAACTGCCTTGTGTTCCTTATGCCTATTCCTATTATTAGAAACACTGTTTAAATTCATATGTGAACAATCGTTCTATGATAATCTCTGCATTACAAATTCCTCATGGAGGACCAAGAGTACATACGCTATCAGCCCTTTAATATTTATAGTGTTTATTATTAGGGCAGAAAGGACAAAAAGAGATTTTAAGCCTTAACATGACTGAGAACATTTTACTTACACACCATTATTCTGCCAACATACAATGATCTTAATGGGTCGGCTTTTAAAAAGACCACATCAAAAAAGCCAAGGTATGAAATATATGCAATCAAATAAATGCAGTCACTGAACCCTTTTTAAGGACCATTAAACATTCATGTTCTGACTATTTCCCCAGGTTGCATGGTCCTTTGCCTTTTTAAAATACCGTGCCTTTAAGATCAGTTTCAAATGTGCTCACAAACACCACCACCCTCCAGCAAGTTCTGCTCATTGTTAAAACTATATATATATATATATATATATATATATATATATATATAGATATATATAGATATAGATATATATATATATATATATATATATTTATATTTATATATGTATATATATGTATATATAACCTGTAGCGGAGGTGAAATAGGGCTTTATGGTCAATAAAAATCAGCAAAGTGTTTATTGATTGTGAAGCCCCTGGTCTTCTGAGGGAAACCCAAAACCTGTCTTGCTCTTGAGAGACAGGCCTCATTTGAATCCCACATGAGAAAAACGGAAATGTGCTTTGACACTAACAGGCTGGAAAAGGAAGTTTCTCTATAAGTTAAAGATGAGAAGGGAGGTTGGGAATATAATTATTGGAGTCATATTTACTGCAGGCAATATCATTTCCCACCTCCCCACATTTCCAAAGGCCCCAACAAATTCATGGATTTGTTTAAGTTTAGTTACAGTAAGTATATTTTCATAAAGCTAAGCATAATATTAATAAACTTGGTACAATTTAAATTTTATTTCATTATTATTATATATGATAATTCAAAGTTCCACAAATGCACAAGAGTTGATAAATATTTAATGAATGTAATTTTTATGTCAGTTTAAAATGATTTCAGGCAAAATTACTGATTCAAAATGTAAGTTTTTTTTGCTTGAAATTGTGTTCAGCTATGAAAATAAGCCACCATAGATTTCATAGGTGTGATGATATGTTTTAATATTAGTACTCTGCAAAGATACTGAGCCTAACATAAAAAAATGACAAGGAGGGTGAATACTTTTGCAGGGCACTGTAATATACTTTTTCTTGTTCCGTCTCTGTGTTTATGACTACTTAAACAAAGAAAAATATACATTTCTTGTCTCATTTTCACAAATTTGGTTTAAATTTGTTGGCTTGGCTTTTAGCAAAGCTTATTTGAAAATATATAGATCATGAGCTAATGATACATATTAACACATGCAACAAATGTATTAGGCTTACTCAGTACAGTTAAACATCTCACTTTTTTCTTATTTAAATTTTTTTTTCTGCTGTACTTAGAACCTGAAAAATTTTATGAAAAAATAAATACTGGATATTTTAATTATTTTAATAATTATAATTATTTTTATAATTTTTTGAAGTTCCTACCTCAATCGGGGTACACCCTGAGCAGCTTGCCACACCATCGCAGGGCCAACACACATACTTATATTCACACACATCCACACCCATGGGCAATTTGGAACAGTCAATTAGCCTAATGTGCATGTGCCAGTGTTTGAACTGTGGGAGGAAACTGGAGTACCCAGAGAAAACCCACAGAAGCACAGGGAGAACATGTAAATTCCACACAGAATTTCCCGGGCCCGGAACTCAAACCCAGGACCTTCTTGCTATGAAGTGCCACCCACCATGCCACCCTGACGTATTTAATACATACTTATTGAAGAATTCTTTACTGTTGAATTATTATTCAACAGTATAATTTATTATATGAAGAATCATGCTTTAAAAAACCCTAAAATACATATTTCATAAGTTCTAATAAAAACAATGACATAAAACGATGAAGATCTGGGGGGTAAGGTTGCAGGATTACTGATCCCAAGGTCGGGTGTTCGCCCAGAGTCGGCTGAGATGGGCACCGGCCTCCCCTCAACCCTAATTAGGATTAAGCAATTCAGAAAGTTAATCAATGAAGATCTGGGCTTTGTGGTGGAAATAGTTTGAGCTTTGTATTTAGGGTTCTTAGTTTCCATCCATCCACCTACCTATCCATTACTTATACCATTGATCCATCAGGTTCGCTGAGAGAAGCAGGACCGAATCCTAGCAAGAGGTGAGGCACATGCTGAGCAGGTCACCAGTCACGTGTAGGGCTGGGTTCTCTATAACCTTAATGGGATAACCTGTCATTTGGATTTATTCAGATTTTTAAAGGCATATATTACCCATACCAGATTAAAACCAAAGGAAAAAACATACAATTAATAAAAACATCAATATAAAATAAGAATTATTTTAAAAACCGTATGTATATAGTGAAAATATACAAAATTAATATAAAAATATTTGTTAGCTTGCAAGCCCGGTATTTTTCCCAGCACAGTTGCACATTATTGTTATCCTAATTAAAAATGCTAGACTCTGTAACAGATTATATTCTGTTTATTAACACAAAATATGTATAAAACTTTTCCCCCAAACAATACACTTCATCATATAACACACACACACACACACACACACACACACACACACACACACACACACACACACACACACACACACACACA
>JAOUQZ010000028.1:5990912-6002551 GCA_028564935.1 Neosilurus hyrtlii
CACACACACACACACACACACACACACACACACACACACACACACACACACACACACACACACACACACCTGCACACAGACAGAAAGTATTTAGCATTCTAGACTGAGGGCAACCTTTAAGCTAACCTTTCTAACCTCTGGGTGTTGATTGCTCTGGGATTTGATCCTGGATTTGGGAGCACATTCGCATGGAGATTTACACATGCAACTAAAATCCACTCTAACAGGTCACTTGTTGGAGTCAGAAGGTCAATTACCTGGTAGGGCCTAATGGTAGTAAATATTATCAGTCATCTTAAGTATGGCCACAGTGGGGACTGTGGCCCACCTTCAAAGGAATCTGAGGAATTCCTGGGGTTAAAGTGGTGCTGGGAGGTTGCAGACACAGACATGGGGCTCTTGAATTTGAAGATCGTGTCACCTCTTAGTGTCAATCACCATTAGTGAAAAACCTTTTCATCACTGTGACTATTAGCTTTTTTAACTTTGTCAGAACAAGAAGCTGTAGGAATGTTTATTTCACCACTTATGACAAGAGATTAGCAAATCCTGGATAATTAGTTTATAGGTTTACCCTAGACAGCTATTAGGCTAATCAACTCTACACTTTTTAACAGTATGAGTCAAGTACTCCGGTTAACACAGTGAAACTAAAATGCTGAGGAATTCTGGCGCTTACCAACTTTACCTCAGTTTTGAAGCAAATTATCTGAGCCACAATCTCTTGGGATTGTTTTACTAATTTGTATCAGTGAGTGCTGAGAGAGACTTCATCCGAAATTAAGGAATAGTCTACACTTATTGTCTTGAGAAATCTTAGTATCATTTCTCATATAGACCATTCTAGAATTCTCAGCCACCTCAGAGGGCCAGCACACACACAACCACTCACACCCACATTTAGGGGCAATTTTGAATAACCACCATTAGTTTAATGTGCATTGTGCTTTTGAGTGTGGGAGGAAACCAGAGTACCCTGCAGAAACTCATGCAAGCAAGGGGAGAACATGCAAACTCCACACAGAAACAGCCTTGTCGATCTCAGGACTTCAACCCAGGACCTTCTTGCTTTGAGACCGACCTGCAATCCACTACACCACCATGCCGCCCAGAAATCTGAAATTCTAAAAGTAAAACAAAATGGGTCATCATTTATGTTGAATCTCATTTTTTTTTTACTAAATTATATTAATGATTTAACTGTAGTGTGCATTTCTGTTATGTTGATGGGGTATTTTTAAAAATAGAATGTCTTCCTAAGCCAGTGGTGGCAAAGGTTCAGCCCCAGAGGGCCTGTTAGAATGGAAAAGATAATAGGGGGCCCAATGGCCAATGTTGCAATTGTTCCTTTCACCTGATTTAACTTGACTTGATTGTTGATTTGATCTAATTTGGTAACAAAGGAGCCACAATTAAAGAGGCTTTTCTTTCTCTGACAACACCTGCAAATTTATTTACTGAATAATATTTAGTCATGGCCACAAACCCACAAAAATACAAGGTAACAGTGAGAAAGGGGGATTTTCACTAATCTGAAAATCACTAGGCAAGAAAGAGCTCTTATCTCAGGAGAATTTGCAACCACTTTGCAATTGTCATTTGTGAGTGTAAAAAAAATAATTAAATTTGCCATCAATTATTGAAGTGTGATATAGAGAATTATTCAGCTGAGGGGTCTGCTGAGACTGTAGGTCAAGAAAAAATATTTTTTAAATAGAGAGTCAAGTCTCTATGTTGTGTCATACAGTAATCATTCAACTTATCCAATGGTAACAATGCAATAATTTGTTTATTCCATAGCAGTGATGCAAAAAGGATTATTTGATGGCTTTCCACCAAACAGAAATAAGAAAATCTTTTCAAATGAATAATAATAATAGACATCAGGGTGGATAAAGCTTGCATCAAAATGGAAAACAAACAATAATTTTTTAGGCTTTTATTCAAATTTTGAGTTCTAAAACGTGACTATGAAGTGTGCGTGAGCATTGTGATGGAGCAGGGGCATACTCATTGTGACGCTTTTAAAATGGAAAAATATACCGTCAAGGTTTTGTTTTAGTTTATTTTTCTTACATTTTCTTATGTTGCATAGTATATATAAAAATTTTTAATGAGTTTTATAAGACACTGCTATGAAGTGCACTTGCACACTATGCTTACACAATATCAGTAGTATGCTTGAAAAAACCCATAAAAAATCTTGATTTCTTTGCTTTTCTTATGTTCCCATGTAGTATATGCTAAAACAATTACTCACCTCAGGCTCAGTGGATGGACATGGTGCTCTGTCTCAGAGATTATTCAGTAAATAATTATTAAATATACTTTTTATTAATAACTTATTACACAAAATTCTGCTTTTGAATGCAAAACCTATTCAATGATCCTCATCTGTAAGCTGGTTGTAGAGCTCACCTGGTCTGTTATCATTGCCAACTTTTAAGAGCAAACTGAGTGATGTAACCCCCTACCCTGAGTCCAAAGTCAACACTCAGCACAACCTGTCAATCACTCGATCCACTCCATTGGCATCAAGGCCTGATTGGGCACAATTAGCTCTGAGGAACAAATGACATCAATCCGCCCTTGGACATCCATCGAGAGAGGACTGATTATTTACTTTAGCTGGATGTGCTGATTTCATTTTTACCCCTTGAACTTCCCTGGGGAATTGGTAAGCAGGGGAAAGCGTTTAGTATCAGAGCAGACCCTCTTGGCCTTCAGTGGAGAATTATTCTGATAAAACATGGACAAGTGCACAATCACAAGCCTGTGCTCTGGTTTTAGCAGCCATAAAATACTTTATTGTTTTTCATTTAGGAAATAATAACATTGCAATAAGGGCCATGCAGAGAATTAGGCTTTCAAGTCTGCTACCATCATAACACAATGGGTTCCAAGCAGCATGTTTAAATTATTATAGTCTGAGTCTTTACAGACTATTTTTGAGGATGAGGTGTCAGCTCAGCTCCTACACAGCAAATATCACGTACTGTTCCCAATGAGCCACGTCAGGCACAAGAACTGGACAGCTTCAGTATGTCATTTTAAATGAGGCTGCAAAACTAAGAGCTAACTCTTGCCAGTATCCAGGTCTAATAACTCACGTGTTAAATGTTTATATACCTAGAATTACAAATGGACTGTGAATAGGAAATAACTGAGATCTGTTCCCAGTTGAGCCCTCAGTATGTGAATATCATAGCATGGACAAGGCTATGCATCGTGTGTGTGAGTGTGTGTGTGTGTGTGTGTGTGTGTGTGTGTGTGTGTGTCTCAGTTTAAGTCATGGCACCTAATCTGTCAGACACTGAAAAAGTCGATATAAGATCTTTACACTAACAAGCGCTGGTCCTCATTTCCACACTGATTCGGGCACTGAGGGGTAAAGAGCGAGTAGCCTAAAATCTAAGCATTCACATGAAAGCATTACTGTTGGAGTGTATTTGACTGTTCAAAATCATGAACTTCCTCAAGGACCACATGAAACATCTGCAAAAATTCTCTTTTAGCTTTTTAATGTTTTAAATAAAAAAGAGTGTCACATCATTTCCTGTGAAATAACAAAGCAGACTGAAACTACAAAATTCCAGTATTCATGGAATAAGCAGAGAACCTCAAAAAAGAAATAGCCACCATCTTAGTACTGGGTTCATCAGACAGATGTGTCTAACACTATTAGGCCTGAAAAACTATGAAAAGATGCATAAAACCTGAGAAGAGAGAGCTCACAAATTTATCACACTGCTAAGTTAAGGATAAACAACTAGCCTCAAGAGGGTCCTGGTTTTGAGTCCCAGACCTGAGCATTTCTGTGTGGAGTGCTTGCATGGGTTTCCTCCATGTACTCCGGTTTCCTTTCACAGTCTAAGGACATGCACATCAGTCATTTCAAATTGCCCCTAGGTGTGGATATGAGAGTGGATGCTTGTGTGTGTTTTGCCCTGTAATGGGCTGGCGAGTTGTTCAGAGTACACCCCTTCACCTTCGTCGGCTGCGTTGCTGCGATGCCAGTAGGATAAAACTGTTTGGTAAATTAATGGACTTGTAGAGGTACTTACACTTATTATAACGTATAAAACTATATTAAAGTTTACATGATTTTGACACTTTAGTAATTATCTTTCGTATTATTAATGCACTCTATTATTCAAAAACTAACATGAAATTTTAACTTTAACTAAGCATATATGTGAAATTATATCAGTTACGAGAGAGCAGTTTACTGTAAATCTGGACCTAAAACAGTCCTGGGTGTTTCAAGAATTTCAGTACAACAACAACGGTCTCTCAGGTCTAAACACATAATGCTAAGAAATGTTGTTGTTGTTTTTTTTTGAGGGTGTACCATACAAAGACTTCCCCAGAAATTGAGGCGTAAAAAGGATTAAAACAAAACTTAGAGGTAAAAGCGACTGATGCAAATTTTTTTTTTTTAAATGTAGTTTTGTGACTCCACATGCATGCAAACACTTTGTGGCTTAAATACGTATATTGTGCGAAAGTCATGAGAAGGTCGCGTGACAATTTATGCAACTGATATTTGTCGTAAATCAGTCGTGTTTTGTTAATTTTTTGTTCTCAAACCATTCGCTTCTTATTTGTGCGTTATTAGCGGGGAAAAAATGAGAATAAATTACAAATGATTACAAAATATACGTAATATGGAGGATGCCAGCAAGTTTTAAACATTCTGTGTGTGTTTTAAACATTTAAGTCTCCAACTTGTCGCTTTAACTTATGAAGGAAAATCTAATAATTTGCGAGCAAAATGACAAAATGTTTGAAAAGAGTTTGAGACTATTCTGCATCAGAGCCTTGTTTTGCAACATTCATGGAAATTTCAAACATGTTTTAAATGAGCTCACGAACCACGTCGCACAGCAAATTTGAGAATGAAAAGCGACAGCCGCGAATTGCCATTCATGTCAGTGGCTTTCAAATGTATACAGTCATTCATCTTGAGTTTTCCTCGACCTGCTGCTGTGAATAAAAATGGGGTAAAAACACATGGAGATGGGATACCGGTACATCACAGTGTACCACGCACACACATATTGATACGCTCATTCACACCTAGGGGCAATTTTGACCAGCCAATCCACCTACTAGCATGTTTTGGTGAGGTGAGAAGAAACCCACACAGACATGGATGAAACCTGCATACCTCCACAGACAGAACCCGAGTTTATACCTAGAGCTGTGAGGCAGCAGAGCTACACACTACACCTCTAGGCGAAGTCTCAGAAATTATTATAGCATTATACTCAAGAAAGAAATAAACAAACAAAAACATTTATTTGGATGGAGAAATCATCCAACCAATAACACAGATTGATTATGGCAATACTTTTATAATTTGTTATATATTACTGGTATTTATTAATGATTCACATAAGTTTGTCCTTTAGTTTTGCACTGATTCCCCTCCTCCTGGGCCAGTGCGGCTCCAGAAGAGACAACTGATGTGAACTGTTCTTTTATTGTGTGCTTAACCTGCTCTTGGGTAATAATGCTCTGTTGTGTTTTTCAGCCTGCTCGGGTCTGAACCTGAGAGCACATCAAAGTGGCACACAGTAAGCCGATGACAACAGGCCTCATGGGCATTGCTTTTCATCACGCATGAAATGCCAAGATTGGGTTTCACTAGGAAAGGTGCCCTGCTATCACAGATAACGCCTCTCAATGCACAGAGTCCCCGGAAAGTTGGTGCCATTATTTCAGCAGTGTCTCAGCCTGGGTGGGGTAAAGAGAGAAGCTGGAACAAGCATATGAAGAACAACAGGCAGCCTCAGAGCTGGCTGGCAAAGACGCACTGAAACCTGCAGCATTACGTCAGTACAAACTTTAGACGATTGCTGATTGTGGAACAACAATAAGACCAATACAGGAATAAAAAGGACAAATGAGGACAAAGAATAAAGGAATTAAAACTAATTTAAATGAAGATGAACAAATTAGTCGAATTAAGGAGGTAAACTTGTTTTTGACATATATCAATAAGGCTGAGAGGGCAGATTGCTTCAGCGTTGCTTAACTTGCATTTTTCACTGTTTTACGTTAATGATTATAAGTGCATTTTTCAGCTCCACATTTACTAAACAGACATTCTTTCCTAATTTTGTTCATTGGTCCAACTTCAAATGCATTAATAAACTTCAGACTAGATTAGGAACGTAAGAATGCTTACACAACCACATCTGCTTGTCTTTAAGACACAAATGTTTCTAAAAAGTTAACTCATTGCCTTGCTAATGTAATTGCTGGCTCATTGACATTCTAAAGGAATTATATTGGTAACAACTATCCATTTAAGCTTCTTTGGATTTTCAAGCCAATTACAAACATAGGCATACATGCTAGCTACAGATTAATGCTAGCTAGTGCCATGGTGCAGGTAATTATGTCAAACGGCACTTACAATTCCAGATACCACAACCTACATGGACTAGGTAAAACCCTTCCCTACACCCACCTACTACCAGCATCACTACACACCTGTTCTCTGAATGCAATGGAGCAATGGACTGTATTATTCCTCAGAAAAAAAAAATAAAAAAATTATATCCACACTGGATATGAGCAATCACATGCTCTATTGGCTTCCCTACCACTAGGATATCAGCTCATGTACTGTACAGAAAAACAAATGGCAGAGGGGTTTGAAGAACCTACACTACTTGAAAGCAAAACTAAAAAAATCTCAATCACTCCCTCTCTCACTCATTTGCCGAGCTGCTTAATTCTACTAGGGTTGCGGGGAGGCTGGAGTCTATCTCAGGCAACACTGCAGGAAGGTGGGGTACCCCCGAACTGCTTGCCAGACCATTGCAGGGCCAACACAGACACAACCATTCACACTCACACCCAGGGTCAGTCTAGAAAAGCCAGTTAACCTAATGTGCATAGCACAAAGTTAGGCATGAAGCCTGCAAAGCAGAAATGATCTTGTATGTTTTTTCACATTTGATTAATAAAAAATATAGATATTTCTTACAATCCAGTGGATGAGGATATTATAAAACAGTTATTCCACTCAGTTTCATAATACTGATTGGCTATCAGGTCATGCATGGCTCATTTCATGGAATAACTGTTAAATGCTCCTATAGGGGACATTTATTACTGCCTCATATTCATCCATCATTTGTTTAGTAGTACACACTATCTTGTTTGTCCTCTATATGTACTGCATACACAAGTCATGTATCTGTATTTCATGTAGTCCTGTATGCCTGTATTTCAATCCAAAGAATGTACGTTATATGGAGGAATGACAATAAAACCCACTTGACTTTACAGTCATCCATTAGCATACCAAGGTACAATACCAAGAAAAATGACACTGTACAAAAATCTCGTGAGCAAGTGGAATTTTTTCTTCAAACATTTGTGCAAGCTAATTGAAAAATCCTGTGTGATCATCTCATCGAACATTCCTGAAGAATAAGATAATAAACCAGTTAGTCAAACAGTCTTAGATAAAGCAGAAGACTAATCGTTTGATTGTGAATAATTAAATATGTGTGTCATTTCAAACATTTCAACTTCTTCTTAAGAGAAAAATCACTGGGTTCTTGGCACTCTGGTTGTCCATGTGAGGTGACAAGCGTTTTTCTTGATTTATGATCCTTTTGGTGCTGGTGCTCCCTCTAAAACAAAAGGATTGAGTTAAAATGAATAGTAAAAGTCTTTTGGCACAAATATCTAAACATTCTGTTTTAAAACTCACTTACTCGCTCATTTGCTGAACCGCTTAGTCCTATCAGGGAGTCTGGAGTCTATCTCACTTGACAACTGGACGAAGGTGGGGTACACCCTGAACAGCTCATCAGACCATCTCAAGACCAACACACACACACACACACACACACACACACACACACACACACACACACACACACACACATGCACACATGCACACACACACACCTAATGTCAATTTAGAGCAGCCAATTAGCTTAATGTGCATGTGTTTGGACTGTGGGAGGAAAGCAGAGTACTCGGAGGAAACCCACACAAGCATAGGGAGAACTTGCAAACTCCACACAGAAAAGCCCAGGACCTTCTTGCTATGATGTGGACGTGCCAACCACTACACCACAGTGCTGCCCTGTTTTGAAACTCGTAATTATTAAAAAAAAAAAAAAAAAAAAAGCCCCTCCCGTCCATGCTCCAACACTACGCCCCAAGACCACTTACGCTTGTGTAGCCAAGGATGTTTTTTTAATTTACATCCAGCATGACTGGTGTTTAGGTGGGGACACTATAAATGTTGGTGGTCCCTATCATTTGCTGTTCTCCTGTTTACACGAACTTGTGCTCTGCAGAGGATTTTTCCTTCAAGTAGATATTTTATTCACAGCAGCTGAAATGTGACGAACATGTTGGCAAATATTACACAACAATGTCTAGCTTAAATATTGCGGATCCCAAGTGACCATGGAGTCACTCAAACACAGACATCCTCAGTGCTGTGACTAAAAGGAACTGCTGTGTGTAAACATGATAAGTGATGAATAAATATATGAATAAAAAAAATAATGTTTAATTTACAGTTTCTAATGGTTTAAAATTGGATAGAGCCTTAAAATATCCTCATGTGACATAGAATAAACACTGGTGAAATAAATCAGCCTCCAGGTGGATCAGTGCATTTTCCAGCAGGAGAAGGAAAGTCAACCATTAGATCATGTCAATTAAGAGCACATTACAAGCAGCCCTAATTACAAGTATAAACACTCAGACAGTCTGAAGGCCAAGAACTTGGACATATATAGAAGGCCGTATACTGAAGAATATTAAATAAGTCTGTCTTGACTGAATTTCAGTGATAGATGTTCACCAGTAAGAGTGAATTTACAGTACATCGATTAGTAGATGCAACAGATTGCGACAGTGAGGCAGTAAAGATTTGATTCTTTTTGTTTGGCTCCATCATAAAATTGTGATTTGTGTGATGAATAATTTTAACACAAATATAAATCAACCAAACTCTCAAAATAAAGTCATGAAGAAATACTTACCTCTCTCCAGTGTATATAGAGACACCATGTGGTCAATTTCAAAAACTGCATTTTACTTAGAGTAACAACATCAGATAAAATATTTTACACATTTATCCTGTAATCCTGTAATAAAAGGTTAGGCTGGCCAACATTTCTTTTGATGTGAAATAATTTGTAGTTTGAAACAAATGTCTTAGCTTTCAGCTGCTACGATTTTAATCTTAAAATTTCATTTAATCATTTATTTTTCAGAGTCTTGGGCAAAACAGGAACCAATTATTTGTCGTATTATAATGGATCCTCATCTTATATATAGCTTTACATACAGAACCAGACACAAGTCCTTTCCATTTTTATTTATAAGGTGTATCCAAGCTTCGACTGGTACTGTACAGACATATAAGGACGGTGAAAGTCCTGGGGGTTTTCAGTGCAACAATAACACACAATTCATTCTAGACCAGCATATAACTCACTCACTCAGTCACTCACTCACTCATTTGCCAAACCACTTAATCCTAGTAGGGTCGCCTATCTCAGCCAACACTGGGCAAAGGTAAGCTTGTCAGACCATCACATTGCCAACACACACTCACCAATTCACATTCACACACACCTAGGGCTAATCCAGAGCATCCAATTAGCCTAATGTGCATGTTTTTGGACTGTGCTGTGGAAAGAAAAAGGGGTATCCAGAGGAAACCCACGCAAGCACAGGGGGGACATGCAAAGTCCACACATAAATGAAAACCCAGGACCTTTTTGCTGTGAGGCAGATGTGCTACATGCTGACCACTCTACATTAAATACATTAAATTTTGTCTTTTCATTTTCAACACACTCATCATAACACAAAATGTAAAATATAAAACACAATATACAGAAAAAATAAATTCTCAGGTACTTTTAATTAACTAGCTCAAAATGAATGGCAAAAGGAGGCCGCAACATCAGTAGGTCCAGTTCACATCAGTGGTGTCTGTGAGTAGTTAATAACATCGTCGTAGTCATCATCATCATCACTGTTGTTCGAGAAGGGCTCTATATCAGCGCTGACAGGAGAGTAAATGGGGGAATCCTCACCATCACTCGCATCCATACACTCTCTGGACACTACACAAAACCACACGACATTACGTTTGCATCAAAATAAAGCAGAAAACTGCTTCACAACAAGAGGGAGTCTTTCATTATCGTTTATTTGTTTAGTTTCATATTTTACTTTAATCTTGGATATTTTAATTATATTATTAAAAGCAACAAAGCTAGAAAATACTCTTTGGGTTGATGTTTTGTGTTCCTGAGTATATTTTTATTGATGGGATCTGTACTCATTTGTACCACAAAAAAAAAATCAACCTTTTCCCCCCAAAATAACTGATACTGTCTGGAAGAAGGGCCTTTGTGGTGGAAAAATTGTGGACTGAAATGTAAATTAGGCAGAGGGCCAGAGATTCAAAAAATAGCTTTTTTATTGAAAATTTAGTGAAACATATAAAATTTTCAATAAAAATGGAAGGAAAGCGCTCCTAACTCTCCTGTTACACTTCACCAGGTGTTTTTTAATGACAGTTTTAAAGTCACAATCTGCTTGCTAAAATCCGTTTGCTAGTTTGCAGCAGCCTGTTTAAAAAGTCTATATAATGGCGAAAAAAAACAGTATACAAAAATTAAAACTAACCAATCAGATATAAGCTCTAGAACTTCTGAATAAAATAAAGCTAGGCACACTGGCACATAATACTACATTACATTAACATACATTACACAGGGGTCTCCACGTGTACACAAACTTGTGGTATATAGCTGAGTGTATTTAAATGCACAACACTTTTGTGGTTACAGCTTCTTATTCATGAGACTCCCTGTGTGAGATTATTATTTTTTTCCACAAAAAAAGATTGTAATAATATCGCTTTTTGATGTGCAAAGACAAATTCCCCTTTAAGCAATTTCCCATGTACTGGAAGTGATACTAGTGCTCTTGCTATACAGTGATATCCAGATTCAATACCCAAATTCTTTTAGCACAAACATTACATTTCTTTTAATACTCATGCACTGAAATGTACATACAGCATTGTTTTGTTTATGTTTTTTCTGGCAGCACCATGGAGATAAATTACAGGCTGTGATTATGAATGAAGTTACCTGTCGGAATCAGGAAGTCCTCATTATTTTGTATGGGGGGAACTGGGTAAGCTGGCAACAAATATGATTATAATATAAATTTTTACAGGTATCAAAACTGTTTATTTTGATTATTTTGATTTTAAATGTAAGCAAACAAAGCATACTTTCAGGCTGCAGGTCACTGCTGAATTCTCCAGGATTTTCGTAATTCTGCGTGTACAGATCTGCAGCATTGTGGCCTGTATTTTCATAACACTCCCCAGATGAGGTGCTGGACGTGTCAAATGAGTCTGCTACAAGGAGTTAAGAAAAGAGGTGTGTTTCTAATTTCAGAGCAGTTCTTATTTCACAGGGTGCACATTTTAAGAATGCAACAATGCACATGCACAGGTAGATTAATTACTGTATAATGAAAGACTAGGCGGCACGGTGGCGTAGTGGTTAGCACGTCCGCCTCACAGCAAGAAGGTCCTGGGTTCGATTCCCGGGCTCGGG